>VUQJ01014234.1:26147-42925 GCA_015108635.1 Andinoacara biseriatus
TAAATCCAGATGCAGGACACAAGAGACCCAAACAGGATGCAAAACTTCAGTTAGTCGCTGTTAACAGCAAACTTTGTGAAAGCCATAACTTTACAATTACACCTAATTATTCAGGTTTCAATATAAGGATTTATGTGTGGACTGAAACACGCACTCAAAATTACAGACTGTGCACATTTGTGACCATTGATTTCTCTCTGCAGGTAACAGCTGGAGGTTTTAAAACGTAAAAAAAAAAGAGAAAAATTTATACACAAAGTATCCTAAATAATGGCTGCTTCAGGGTATTCCAACAGGGATGGACAAACAGTGCTGGAAAAGGGGCAATAAAGCATAGTGGACGGGGGGTGGGGGGTGATTGGAGTGGGGGGATTTGTCCTGTTCTCTAAAACAACTAAAAGGTATTTACTTCTTTTTGAGACCTTTAGTTGTTACCCTCTTTTTCTGGTGCACACACTGTCTTTAGGTGCTGAAAATGACACCCTAAAATCAGGAACCGACTTGGTGAACGCAAGATTAGGGGCGAATCAGGAGAGTTTCTGCGGGGGGGGTAGAAAAGACTGCAGCTAGGCTGACTGACACCGACTCTGTTATCTGGTGCTGGGGTGGAGAAACTGCATATAAGCTGCAGCAGGTGTAGGTGGGTGAGGGATTTGCTGACATTGTTTTTGGGCTCCTGCAATTTAACACAAGGCTGCTCGGAGTGATCACCGTCTTCCTGTGATGAAACATTCCTAACCTGGCAGTGAGTTTAATGCACTCGAGTGAACGCTGCTCACCTACAGCGAAGCCAAAGTCTGTGATTGCATTTTCATTTTATTTCAGACCATTTGATGAATACAATTAATCTACAGTGTTTTAGCAAAAGAGACCCACATTAACAAAACTGGTTAAAATGTTTCCTTTTAGTCTTGCTGAAACTTCTACAGGGGGGGGGGAAGCCTCCTGCAGGCAGTGACACTTCCCCCATCTGCTGGGCACCAGGAGTCACTGAGTGTGAACATGTCTGAGTCTCGCTGGATGTCACAGGAATAAGAAATGTTGAGTGTGGCTGAAGCACTGTCAGTCTCAGATAAGCAGATAATAATTTCTGCAAACTTCACATACAAACCAAACTGGGCTCACGTACCTCTTTAGATGCATAATTTTAGGAAATGATGCAAAGATAAGGAAAATAAACAAGTGATCATTTTGTGTTTCTCTCACAGTCTTTGTAGTGATCACTTATAATCCTTAATTTAGGGTCTAAATTTGGTTGAAATGTGAAAATTTGTCTTTTCAGGCTTTTAAAAGACTTGAATTCAGACTAATTTCAACCATTTTCCAATTCATGTTTACCCACTGAGCGATTTTCTGCTGATTAAACACATTAAACAGACATTTAAATGGTGCACAGTTTAAGGATAAATTTGGGTGAAAAAGGGTTTATTTTAAACGTGCCTTTTGATTGACATTTTATTTAGTGGAGAAATAGCTGTGATCAGATTGTGCTTTGCGGAGGAAGAAGAGATTAAACCCTAAAGGAACGTCTGTTTCTATTTCACTCTAAACAAATAGTATTTAGATGTCTGACAAAGTCACCGTCACCATCAGCCCCCCAAAAAGAGCGAGCAGTTGTGATCCTTCAGCCCCTTCTGGGTGGTCCCCCATTGTCCAAGTCAAGGAGCTTATCCTCCAAAGATTTGTTCACCTCTAGTGCACTTTAGTGTCCGGAGTAGTCACATCATCCCCAGCTTGGCCTGTGACATCCATAAAGAAGAGTGTCCTGTTCCAGAAAACTGGCTTTGCTAACCCTGAGATGAGGGAAACTTTGGGTTTTCTCAGCCAGAAAGAGAGAACTCAAACTGGGAGTCAGACTCTGCAAACCTAACCTCAACAAACCCCGAGTTTCTCTCTGTGTCCTCCCCTCCTGCTGCACCTCAAACTGATCATACTCCAAATTTAGACTCAAACTTCATGGCACCGATTCTTCAGTGTGCATCAACAGTGTCACCATCAAAAAATATGCAAAAATTAAGAAAAATTCTTTTTCACAGCCCTGTAGGTCGCTGCCTTAACTCAAAGTTTCCCCCCTTGTGCTCTTCTAGTTATTATTGTTGTTTTTGTTATCACACTTTTGAGAAAACTCATCCAGTTTATGCAGTGATTCTGATGATCCAGCCGCCAACAACACGCTTGTTTACAAAGCCAAACACACATCAACACATTTAAAAAGTGCATTTTAATTTGCAGCAACAGCTTATAGACTTAAGGTAATCTTACGTATTCAGGCAAAAAGGATGAACCCATTATCCTTCAGAGAAACTGAAACACACTGATGATTCTCCACACAAATTAGCTTTAACTCGAATCAGCAGCGGTGGTTTTTATCCTAAATCCTGGCTGCGTAATCCCACAACATGTTATCTGTTTGTCTTCCGCTGGCGCAGCCTTACCTGAGACATCATTTTGTCTGTTCTAAATGGCCAATATAATCACAAAAACTGGCATGGCGTTTGCACAGTTTGTGCTCTTGGCTTGCCGCTTCTTACTCTGGCTAATCCTAAATTGCTCGCTGGTGATGCCAGATGGCTCGCCAGAGTTCAAAGCTGAGACAGCGAGTGAGGGAGAGGTGACTCGGTGCAAAGCTGAGCAGAGAAGGACGATATTTAGCACCATCCTGCAAGAGAAATCACATCTGATACAAAAAGGTCAATGAAAGGGTTTTGTTTCGAGCATGAAGGGACTCCTCTGAGAACCACACTCTGTGTTTTATCTTTACCTGTTTTATCTCTAACGTTTGTGTGTAAGATCAAATTAAATCCCGGTGTAGTAGATCACATCGTAATCTTTGAAATTTTATGAACAGTAAAGTTCAGGTAATTGCTTTTCCTCAAAAGGCTGGGTACAGTATCTCCGTCAACTGCAATGACTGGTTTAAGCGGCGTATGAGTGAAAATACAGACTAGTCCTTTAAAAATGCTCACAGGGGAGAAAAGTGAGGAGATAAATCAGGAACACCCATGACCCATGGGGGAAGACGAAGGCAGCACTCTTCAGGGAGGAGGAGGGTGAAGTGAAAGTGCTGAACTGTGCAGATATTTACTTGCTTTTTTCTTTCTTTCTTCAGTTTCTACACAGCAAAAACGCTGTGAGCAAGAGAGTGAATAAGCTGTCAGCAAAGAAATTATTTACTAACTGTTGGAGATGAAAGATAAGCTATTAACAATGGCTTTTGGAGTTGTCTGGTCAGTGATGGCCACAGCCACCACAGACTGAAGTCTGGGGATCTCTGTGGCCTGAGGGTGATGATGCTGTGTGTAAACAGAAGCATACAGGCCAAAACTATTACTTCCTAGCAGGCTGTAAATATGTTTATTTCTGCTATAACATGGGAGTCTATCAATAACCAATGTATATAATAATGGAGCATCTCTAACTGCACAATAGAGGAGATGGGCTGCAGCAGCAAGCGACCACACCTGGTGACACTCCTGTCAGCTACGACAGGGAAACTGAGGCTGCAGTTCAAAACTGGACAATAGAAGATTGCGACAATGTTGCCTGGTCTGATGGGTCTCAGTTTCTGCTGCAACATTCAGACGGTAGGGTCAGAACTTGACAACAACATGAAATCATGAATCATCCTGCCTTGGTTTCTTGAACATGACAATGAGTTCACTGCACTCAAATGACCTCCACAGTCACCAGATCTCAATCCAACAGAGCACTTTTGGGATGTGGGGCAACAGGAGTTTCACACTGTGGATGTGCAGCAAGCAAATCTGCAGCAACTGTGTGATGCTAACATGTCAGCTTGGACCAAAATGTCTGAGGAATGTTTGCAGCAGCTTGTTGAATCTGTGCAGCTCTGACGGCAAAAGTGGATCCAACCCAGTACTTGTAAGGTGCACCTAATAAAGTGGCTGATGAGTGGATGTGTTCTTTCACATTGTTCTCATGTAACATAAATTTTACTTGCACTCTTTTTAAGCACATTTTGATGCACATAAGTGTTATGAGATATGCATTACAAAGAAAAGAATAATAGAATGTTTTGCATGTGAGAGAGGAAACGAGGACAAAATGAACTCTGTAACATTTACTGTGTCCTGTTGTTTCTGTAATACGTCACTTCTGAAAATAGAAAGGATCGTGGTTTAAACGGTCATTTTATCTTTGCGTCACATTTTCACAGAATTGCACGATGCTGGAAAGACCTGAACGCTGTGTTATCATTCATATTTGTAGCGCGTAATGAATGCTGCAGTGTGATCTGACAACACTGTGAGCTTTTGACACGCAGACAAAAAACTGTTGTGATGCTTTATAGTGAGGTCAGACGTTCTGTGAATTTTGTTTGAAAGATGGCTTTTGGTTTTGGAGTTTGGAGAAAAGGGTGGAAAGTTTCAAGAAATGTCTCAAATTTTGAAAAATGCTAATTAGATTGTCTCTGCATGAAAATCACGAGGGGCACCAAATTTTAATTTAATTAACTAGGAACATATGCCTCCATATCTGGAACTGTTCCTTTAATAACAGGACTTGTTATTTAAGGACTACGACACTGTATTAAAGGTACAGTCAGTATGTGTTCTTATAAACTTTAAAAATACATAGAGCAGGCACCGGTTTGTGCACACTGCCATATTTCCCCACCATAACTGAATACAGACTAATCACATTTTACGTATGTGGCTACAGACCGGCCACATACGTAGTACGCCAAAAGCGGAGAATTTGTAGGCGTTCAGGAGCCATGGAGGGACCGTTAAATCCATGTTTGCACCTTCAAGCTCAAGATATGAAGTATCATATCTGTGCTTAATGATTGGAGAACAGGTCCCTTCACCAAAGAAATGACCCAGGCTTGTGTCTATGTGTTTAACTCTTGCTTCGACTGTGCATCAGGAGTGAATCGAGTGTTTAGAGTTTTGCAAAAAAGATCAAACGAGATCTGCAAAATGCATTAAACTGGATGGAAACCAGCTCTGCTGTCTCCGCCTCTCCGTCAGTGCTCTCCGAGGACTGGGATCGTCTTCACACTGAGGACGAGCTCTTCAGGAGCTTGTTTGGAGGCTACAGCAAGTGGACGCGACCCGCGCAGAACATCACAGACGTGGTCATCGTCAAGTTTGGCCTCTCGATCGCACAGCTCATAGATGTGGTAGGTAATCTAGCCATACCTTCAAAACTTTTAATTATCTTCTCCTTTCTGTTTTGTGTCTTTGCACCTAGTAGTGCGTTAAATACACGGCTCGCTCATCATGTCAATTTACTTGCAACAACAGGATGAGAAAAATCAGATGATGACAACCAACGTGTGGCTGAAACAGGTGAGTTTTTTTTGGGTGCATGTCTGTTAATCTGTTCAATCACTGAAGGCATAAGTGGGTCCAAATGTTAAGTAAATGTAATTTTCATTCTTTTGATTGTTTTTATCATTAAATTTTTTTTTTTGATTTAAAATATTTGTGTTAATTTTTCTCTAAAAAAAAAGTAAATACAATTTAAATAATATTTGTGTCCTAAAACTGGCTTAATAAATGTGTTGTTATTGACAGGAATGGACAGATTACAAGCTGCAGTGGAGTCCCTCTGACTTCAACAACGTGACGTCCATCAGAGTCCCCTCTGAGCTCATCTGGGTGCCCGACATTGTGCTGTACAACAAGTAAAAACCACATGCAGGATTCATGAGTCCACCCTCCTCCTCCTCCTCCTCTTTCTCCGTTCTTTCAAACTCAGTTTAAAATTCACTGAGAGTCGTAGAGAATCAATGACATTAGCCTGTTATAGGAGGCCTGCACTATGAAGCAGGATTTGGGGCTCAGTGAGGTCACTAAAGGTTAAACCCTTCAGTGTTACAGAGGTGCTCTTTACAGCTTACCAGATTTCATCGCTATGGTAACTTGTGCTGCACACCTAACCTTCTCCGGTACAAGTTACCTTTGAAATAAAAGATCAGCAAGTGGAAAACCACCTCCTACTGGCCAGTACGTTCTCTGGAGGACAGTGTGTCCATTCCTGGAAGTTCCTTCTAACCTCAATACGGCAGTACTATCAGAGACGGCCTATAATCCTAAAATATATCAAAATACAGTACTGTGCAGAAGCCCTCTGCTCTCATTTCTGTATGTTTTGATAGCAAAATGGGGAATAGGTGTAGCAATTTCTGTGCTGATGAACATGGAAATGCAGTAGTTAAGGCAAAAACAGAGTTTGCTACGACCACCTTTAGGAGTCTTCAGGAATAGTTCTCCAGGCTTCTTAAAGGACATTCAAAGCTCTTCTTTGGATGTTTCTGCCATTTATTCTGTTCTCTGTCAGGATGATCCCACACTGCTTCAATAATGTTGAGGTCCGGGCTCTGGGGAGGCCGATCCATGACTGATGGTGTTCCACTGTGTGTTTTTCTACCCAGGTATGATTTTACTGCATTGGCAGTGTGTTTGGGATCATTGTCATGCTGAAGAATCAAGTCATTGCCAGTTAGATGCTTTCTAGATGGTATTTCGTGGTGGATCAAAATCTGATGGTACTTTTCTGTGGCCATAATTACATCAATTTTGACAAAATCTCCAACACCACTGGCTGAAATGACTCCACCGTGTTTTACAGATGGCTTTAGACACTCACTGTTGGGCAGTACCTCTCTCATGATCTCCTCTGTACATATTGATGATGATTTATTGTCTCTTTTTTTGATGATGATGATGATGATGATTTTAACCAAAAATTAAAAAAATGACAAAGCAAATTATGAAGAAATGAGGGGTGGCTCAAGACTTTTGCACAGAACTGTAATTCAGTATAATCTTAATAGGCTGCAACACAGCAGTTGCCCTAAGTAACGCACACTGAATTACGGTAAACCTTAAATTCACTTAAGCATCCTTTTAATATAGCTCATAATTTTGATTTAGAGGGACGTTTTATGTAAAAATCTTTACTTTTCATGCAAGGCAGCAACATCATAAGAAGCAGATTTGAGGTTTAAAATATATCATCGGGTTATGGCATGAAATGGAACACACACATTTGCATGCTCTGTGCTGCTGTGATCGTTTGTTTTCATCGCTATGAACTGTAGATATCTTCTTTCCTTTAATAAAGGATGGTCCAGGGTATCTTCTGCTAAAGAAAGAATGGATACAGTGGAAGCACCTTTCTGTAGTATTTATGAGCTCAACAAGCTCTTCTGATCGCTCCCATGCAGATATTTCAGGGTCATTCCACTCAAAGATAGCCTGCGGATGTTGACGATGCTTTGTAGTACAGACCCCGGGGATTTAGTTTTGTCAATTCAAAAACAGGAAACGTTGTTCCAACTTTTTCCCATAATGTGTTTTTCTTTTTGCTGATGCATTTTCCACCTCAGGCCCCCCTCCCAGTCTAACAAGCCACTGAGCTCTGTAGACCCCCAAATATCTGCAAAAACATTTGGGGGGTAAATGAGGATTGTTGGTCGTTTTCTTTTTTTTCCAATATAAAATATCTAATCACACACACAGCAGATGCTCAAGGACACGCACACACTGTTCCTAAACTTAAAACGACTTTCTGTAGGTGGAGCTGGAAATTATCTGTAGTGATCAATTACCTGCTTGATCCATAACACAGTCCTCCTCCACTGAAGAGCGAGTGAGGAGTCGAGGCCACTCACATGCTACCGCGTTTTATGTATTTTCCTGCACATCAGCTGGCGATGCATGCAAATGATCCGGTTGAATGAATGACCCTGATTCTGTTGCGGATACACGGCGATGTTGCATCAGGCGGTTTCAGTCGAGTTTCCACCCCCCGGGGCTCGAGGGAGTGTTAAATTGGTCTGGATGGAGATGAAACTCTCTCCTTCTTCAGTTAAAATGAGCTTGCATCAGTGTCGTTTAAATTCAGCCATCAATTATTAAGCATTGCCTGTGTGAATGGGCATAGCTCCCGGTTTATTGATTCACCTTCTGAGTTCTAAAACTAATGAGATTTAAACTTTTTATTCATGTAACAACTCATTTGTGAGGTCCTTCCTTTTTTTTTTTTGGTAAATTTTCACTCCTTCTCATATTTTTTCTTTTCTCTTTCAAGTGCTGATGGAGAATTCGCCGTCACCCACATGACCAAGGCCCAGCTGTTTCACACCGGTCGCGTCCGTTGGGTGCCCCCTGCCATCTACAAGTCCTCCTGCTCCATCGACGTCACCTTCTTTCCTTTCGACCAGCAGAGCTGCAAGATGAAGTTTGGATCCTGGACGTACGACCGTGCCAAGATTGACCTGGAGCCCTTTGAGAACACAGTGGACCTAAAGGTGGGAACGCTGCTTCATCAACCTCTACTTTGTGCTTTCGACTGGTTTCTGCTCTCTTGTGATTTGCCTCTTAACACCTGCTGCGCCTCTTTACTTCCTCTTATCTGCTGTTCACACGTGTTTTGTTTTACAGAAGGACGCCCACCAAACTCTCAGGCTCCTCACGTTTTAATTCGCAGAGTATTTCTCAGCGTTGTGTTTCTTTGCAGCAAAAAGTTCCGGAGAAATGCACGGATTAGTTCAGTAAGAGAGAGAAAATGCCAAATCCTGGGGAGATGTCTGAGGTGTAAAATGTGGTGGGTTTCTTTAGTGTGCCATTAACTTGGAAGAATAAGTTTGTGAGAAACCTTTCAGTTTTTCTTGCGATATTCATTATCCACACAAAATGGAGCCTCATGACTTTGCTGAATTGCTGAACCCTTTTCCCATTTTCCTAGTAAAATACACTTCTATGAAAAAGTATTTGCCCCCTTCCTGATATCCTCAGGTATTTGTCACACTTGTATGTTCCATTTTCTTCCACTTATCCAATTCAGGGTCGCAGGACTAAGACAGAGACACACAACCATTCACACAATGGACAATTTAGAATCACCAACAATTCCTAACACGGCGCCACCGTGTTGCCTCATGTTTCAGATCATCAGACCAGTTGTAGTGGTCCTGGGTGTGTGACACAGTGTTTTTGAGTTCTGGTTTTGGTCTAAATCAGGGGTATTCAAATCCAGGCCTCGAGGGATGGTGTCCTGCAGGTTTTAGATGTGTCTCTGCTCCAACACTGTGTCCCGCCTTTATTTGTATCCTATGATGGTTCTCACACCTCCCTGATGTTATTCTGCTGGAGTTTAATCAGCAGATTCCTCCTTTAACAGCCCCCCGCTGGTTTAATTTTAAGCTCTTTCTACACAATGTCAAAGTGGCTAAAATGAGTCTTCCGTCTAGGACTACTGGGAGAGTGGAGAGTGGGCGATTGTCAATGCTGTGGGCACCTACAACACCAAGAAATATGACTGCTGCCACGAGATCTACCCAGACATCACCTATTACTTTGTGATCCGCCGCCTGCCGTTGTTCTACACCATCAACCTCATCATCCCCTGCCTGCTCATCTCCTGCCTCACCGTCCTGGTCTTCTACCTGCCATCAGACTGCGGCGAGAAGATCACACTGTGCATTTCCGTGCTGCTGTCGCTCACCGTCTTTCTGCTGCTCATCACCGAGATCATCCCATCCACATCGCTGGTCATACCGCTGATTGGGGAGTACCTGCTCTTCATTATGATCTTTGTCACTCTGTCAATCATCATAACCGTGTTTGTGCTGAACGTGCACCACCGGTCGTCAAAGACTCACACCATGCCTCGATGGGTTCGGAGGCTTTTCTTGTCTGTGGTGCCGCGCTGGCTTTGCATGAAGCGCCCAGATCATGGACTCAGACCTGTAAGGTGAGAAAACAAGCACCACGTGACGTAAGGGTTTACGACCCTGTCTTAGCGGTTTGGCCGCTGACATGCTGTTTTTTTAAAGTTAGACGTTACCATAACATGTAGCGCTAATTAGTGCTAAGTAACAGACCAATAAAATGCTAGAATATTTCACCCACCAAAACTTAGGGTCAGATTTCTTGTATGGACTTTACCACACAGAAAATCATATTGTAGCGGCCCACTAGTTCATGGGAATATTCATGTGAGCATTCATGTGTTGAGTTACAGTGTTATAACAGTTATTGCAGTAATGCTGTGTTGGTCTCTCATCGTTATTGTTAAGTTCCCGTGTGAATTTCAGTGTCATCCTGTCTGTTTGTCCAGTACTGAGTGTGGCTAACAATGGGCCACCATGACTGACACTGCTGTGGAAATTAATGACCTCAGTTCTTGTTTGTGGGTTGTTTATGCTAAGAAAGCTGCGTTCCTGGGGTTGACCGATGTACGGAACACAAGAATAGACTGAGATCTCGTTTATTTCCTTCCACCTGAGATTGCCACAATATTATTTTTCAGATAAACAGGGCAAATACGGTGAAGAGATCCAGCTACCTTTAACCAATCCAGGTGGGCAAGAGGTGCCAGGCTGTTCTGGCAGTGTATGGTTGAATAAATTACAAAATTTCACAAATGTTTTGTTTCTTCAGACTTCAATTGTCTAATCTAATAAATGACCCCAAAAGAGTCAGTAGTCATTTTCCTTATTTTGTGCTTTTTTTGAGTTTATATTTTAATATGAGGAATACTTATAATGCTTTAAAAAAATCACATTGAAAATTTTCCGCTTGTTGTTTTAATGTCAATGCTATTGTTCCACAAACTCTCCTTTATTTTACAGGCAGCACCAACTGACTGATAAACACCTCCCTCTCCGGACTCCGGAGCCCTCCCACAGCATATGGATCACTCAGGAGTCTGACGTCGATGCTGGAGATGAAATTATCCACTGTGACTTTTCTGGTTACTCAAACATGGAGCATTTGGAGAGGTTCGGGTCCCCATCTTGTCTTTCCCCTCGGCCTCTAGGATACACACTCCTACCACAGAGACGGCCCGCTCTCAGCTTAGGGTTTGACACCTCTCCTGTGGAGCGTGGTTCGATGCAGAACCAAATGGCTTCTGCTCTGTCTCCTGCAGTAGTATCTGCCCTGGAGGGGGTGACGTACATCGCAGAGCACCTGAGAGCAGAAGATGCAGAGTTTTCGGTGAGTGGTGCAGCTTTTTAGTTACACAGTTGTGGTCAAAAGTTTACACATGCTCATCATGAGCATGAATGTTGTTGTAAATGTGAGCTTTTAATCATGTCTTTGAGCTGTTCTTTTTCCAGGGTGGAGTGATTGTACAGCATGCAGATTTAATTACTTTATCTGGAATGCACACCTCACCCACCCCAAATTTTCTATGTGCTCATACTCTGCTGCAACAGATACCACTCCATCATAAATTACTACATTACAAAGACTAGAAATGTAAAATGTGAAACATGATTTTATATTTTTATTTTAAAAAATGACTGACATGAACAGATAATGGCAAATATAGTCTGTATATATATTAAATAGCATGTTCTAAAAAAACGAAATGAAAAATTAAAAAACGTTTGTGAGGATTTTAATTGTATATGCGTATGTGATTTTGCGGCTTTTAGTTCACTTTGGATTGTTGTGTGTATTTTAATTTAAAAGAGAAAAAGACAATGAATTATCAACAGTAATTTTTATACCCAAGTATCAGATTCTATCGTGATAGATGAAAAATTCACTGAGATAATTTTTGCATTTTAGAAAATTCTTGACCTTCACCTTTAACCTTGACAGTAAAATCATATGTTCTCGGGCCCCTAAGGAATAGTTCCACAAAATCTCATCAGTTTCAATTCAAAGCTATTTGCGTTATCCTGCTAACAGGCAAAGATAACTTTGCTCCACCCATCAGTGGGTGAGGTAAAAAAACAAATATTGGTTGCACAATAGCATTGAAATAATTTTGGATTTAATCCAATCCACACAGTCTCAAAAGTACACATACAGCCCCACTAATATTTGGTTCAATGTCCATTAGCAAGTTTTAATTTAACCTGCTAAGGACCAGAAGATTTTATATTGTGTCCTGATAAAACTATAGATTTGAAAAAGGGCAGACTTTTTTACTGTGATGCTACAGAAATATAAAATCATATAGTTAAGCTGTCATGTCAGGCGGTGTGACAGGCGGAGATGAACCCAGATGCAGGACTCCGGAAACAGGCATAACTTAAAAGAAGTTTATTGCTGAACAAAAACCAAAATACAAAAATCCGTGTGGGAGCCAGAAGTGGAGCGCAAACAAAAGCAAAGCAATGCAAAACCAGAACACAGACACACCAACATAACACAATTAATGACAAAACAACAGGCTGTAAAAACACAGGACTTAAATGCACAGGAGGGCTAATGAGGGAAGTGGAAACAGGAGGGAACACAGGTGAACCAAATTACACTGACGAGACAAGGACGCAAAACTGAACACACTGTAAACAGAACAAGACACCACCAAAATAAGACAGGAAGTAACCTGACACACAAAAAGAACACAAAACACTGGGCCATCGGCCCAGGACCATGACATAAGGTTTATGTTACATATGTATTGTATGTCTTTAATACTTTTGTCAGGATAACCTGATGAAGACCCAAATGCAAAACACTGGAGGGCGAATGCTTAAATAAAAGGCAAGATTTAATAACCCACAGAAAATCCACTTTTAAGAGTTTAACTGGTAAAAAGAGAAATCCAAAAATGCATACAGCAAGGCAAAACCGCAGCTCACAGAGGGTATAAAAGGTGAACATGAATAGTGTAGATCTAAATCATGATGTATTCAAGGAAAACATGTAAGGAAAACACAGTCTGGGTTCTGCATATTTCTCCAAGCTTACAGAATCATCTTTTATGTCTTCTCTCAGGTGAAGGAGGATTGGAAGTATGTGGCCATGGTTGTAGACCGGATCTTCCTATGGATGTTTGTCATAGTGTGTCTGCTGGGGACGGTCGGACTCTTCCTGCCTCCGTGGCTCTCTGGGATGATTTAAAACTAGACTGGATGTTAAAAGCGCTAATATTTAAAAAAAAAAAAACCAAGAGGACAATCTTGTCTTTTAAGTATGCAAAGAGAGATTTATTGAAGCTGAACTTTACAATTGTTGCAGCAGAAGAATAGGAAACTTATTTTATGGGAGACAAAAATTGCAAAAATTAATGATCGATGACCAACAATCAGCAACAATAATGACTCAGTAAATTCAAATATAGCTAAAAAATAAATGTCATTAATGCATAACATGTGACATATCGATGTTAATGATGTTAATGATAAATGTTATTAATCTGCGTTATTTGCTTGTGTAATTTTTTTTTACCTTTCTGTTTCAGTCTCCACTGTATTGACTTATTTATTTATTCTCAAGTCTATATATTTATCTGTGTTTATTTCTGTATTATTTTCCCTTTGCATTCACCCCTTTTTACAGACTCTGTTGTGTAATAAGGGGGCTGCAAATTGAAATATTAGTTAATTGATAACCTGCTCATAACAGAAATGGCAGCCGTGTTAGAGAAATGAGGCACTCGATCGCTCAGGATGTCTCACTTTCATGGATGCAGAAATAAATAGATATATATAAATTAAAACAATAAATGCATCAATTTGAAAAATGGGAAATGCAATGGATTAAAGGTAAATAAACACAGAAGCAAAGTGAAACTGAAATTTGACTTAAATGTCATAAATTATATACGTTTATATTTTGGATACATTTAATGGGATATTAATTTATTCAGTAGTATCAGTTTATATTGGCAGTTTGGGCCCGCCATAATTTTAACATATATTGATTCAAGACTGCAAATAATGCAGAACAAATAATAAAGAACAAAATATTTCATTGTCGATATTTCCTTTTATTAATTGGAAAAAAGTTAATCCGGTATCAGGAGATATTTTGTATTTTTGCTTGAACAACGTTCTATGATGGAAAAGTTTGCTCTTTCACAAACATAAACAAGAGCTAAAACTGGTTTGAAATGTGACTTTAAAAATAAAACTTCCTCTGTGCAGTTCTGAAGTCCTTGTTGATCCTTTTCTTGGTTTCTGGTGAACAGGAGGTTTTATTATTTCCAATTTGCTTTGGCAGTCATCATACTGGTTTGTTAACATGTGATGGCAAGACTCATCACCCACTGTTAGTTAAAAAAAAAAGTTTCTTTGTGTGGTTGAAAGTAATGAAGCTGTTACAGTGGTGAGCAAAGCAGCAAGTGGATGACTACTCTCAAACCTTGACTCCTCTGGGACAATGCAATACAGAGACCGAAACCCATGGCATGACTGCACTGACATTTTCGGGCTTTTGACATAGCTATGGTGTCATGATACTGCAACTGAAGATCAAACACAGCACCAGCTGACCCAAATATCAGGAACACAAGGATAGATGAAACTTAGCTGGTGAGGGGCAGTTTGTCCAGCGAGACCTGAGCGAAGGTTTCTTTAAATATTCTGGAATTCAAGCCACAATTCCTATTCATGCTAATTAGTAATGCAAAAGCTACAGGATGTAAAATGGGGATGTTTTGTAGTGCCTAAACTGCTGTTAAACTGCATCTCTGTACGAGTTTTTCCCTTAAGGACCAAGGCTTGAGTTCAGGCCTGGTGTCGACCTTGTCCTAAAAAAAGGATAGCTCAGAATGAGTTTCCATCAGTAAAATGGTATGAGACATTGTAGCCCCTTGTTCGGCTCTCTCTCCAAAAAAGGGAATGGCCTTACATACATACAGGTAACAAGCTAAACCTGGTTCTTCATAAAACACTATATGTGGTACAATGTCAAGGGTCAAGAATGTTGGTGCTGGCTATATAACTCTTGCTATTCCCTTTGTCTTACGAGTTAGGTCGATTGGAATTCCCTCTCCCAGACAGCTAAAGAAGAAGGGTCTGTTCTGACATTGTTTTGCAATAAACCTCATATATGCATTAGGGCTTTGTCAGCAAGGGTCCTTTCTTCAAGATCACAAACACCCAACAAAGACAAAGCACTTTCAAAACTAGCAATGACGCTACCTTGACCTCACTAAATCTGTAATCTAAATCTAGCATTAGCCTGACTATTAGCTTGAAAATGTATCGTAATGCATTTTTATTTTTTGGTTAAAAAGACACTCTTATGAGTAAAAATTTACACAAGTGGTTGAAAGTGCTTTACATTTTTAAAGAAGACAGGAAGAGCTAAGTATTACAGACAGTTGCACAGGGTGGGTTCATTTGGCGTAAAGCATTTCTTTTCTCTGTGCGTACACGGAACTGAGAGAAAACACAGCATCAGCGAGGATCGTGGGCAGAAATGGGAAGATCCTGAAGAAAAACATCTCCATGATGGAGACCAGCAGGTATCTGTGTTTGGGATGAGGAGATGTGACCGCGTGCAGCATTGTAGCGACGACTGGCTCGGTGTCCTTGAATCCCGCCCTGCATGTTGATGTGAAGTAGTCATTGGCCAGCTCAATGTACTCTCTGCCAAAGATTCGCTTTTTCTCGTCATCCAGTTTATTCCAGATGTCCGAACTAGTTTTCTTCTTCAGGATGTTGGTGGCTTGGCCAAAATTCCCTGGCTGGATGATGCTGACCTGAAGGTGTAGTTATCATCAATTAGTCTGTGTGTCCTTTCACTTTTAATAAGCTTTTTCTTAAACACCAACACAACCAATCCCTGCCTTTTTTTTTTAAACCTAATCTCCTGATGGGAAAAAAAAACACACTGCTCAGTAGCTATTCAGCATGTTAGCTTAGCATAAAGACTGGACAAGGAGGAAATACCTAAAGGTATAAAATCTTCTGGCTAGCGTGACTAAACCTCAGTAGGCAGTCACTGTACGATGGTACGATGGTAAATGGTAAATGGACTAGTTCTTATATAGCGCTTTTCTACTCTGACTGAACACATTCAAAAATCTCGAGCCACCACTTTAAGCAGTCTTGATCACCCCCCCCCCAAAAAAAACCCCCAAAAAACAATTTTAAATTGTTTCCTTAGGCACTTTGTTACTAGCAGCCTGTTACAAATACATATCATTCCCATTACTTTTGTTGGCTCTATGAAGAATGCCAAAGGTAACACAGTTTGACATAAAATTGTATTTTTGCACCAACAAGCTGATTTCCAAAGAACTATTAACTGAAAACCTGGTATATCTCAGCATAGTGTGAAGTGTGTCTCTAAAATAACTGAGGAAAGTGGATGTTAAAAGAAGTGTCAGGCCTAAAAAATTACAGTGTATCACAAAAGTGAGTACACCCCTCACATTTCTGCAGATATTTAAGTATATCTTTTCATGGGACAACACTGACAAAATGACACGTTAACACAATGAAAAGTAGTCTGTGTGCAGCTTATATAGCAGTGTAAATTTATTCTTCCCTCAAAATAACGCTATATACAGCCATTAATGTCTAAACTAGCAGCAACAAAAGTGAATAAACCCCTTAGTGAAAGTTCTTGAAGTGTCAATATTTTGTGTGGCCACCATTATTTTCCAGAACTGCCTTAACTCTCCTGGGTATGGAGTTTACCAGAGCTTCACAGGTTGGCACTGGAATGCTTTTCCACTTTAAGCTCCTCCACCTTCTGCTTGAGGATGCCCCAAAGATGTTCTATTGAGTTTAGGTCTGGAGACATGCTTGGACAGTCCATCACCTTCACCCTCAGCCTCTTCAATAAAGCAGTGGTTGTCTTAGAGGTGTGTTTGGGGTCATTATCATGCTGGAACACTGCCCTGCAACCCACTTTCCAGAGGGAGGGGATCGTGCTCTGCTTCATTATTTCACAGTACATATTGGAGTTCATGTGTCCCTCAATGAAATGTTCAGTATATCAGCTGCACACAGACTACTTTTCATTGTGTCAAAGTGTCATTTTGTCAGTGTTGTCCCATGAAAAGATATACTTAAATATCTGCAGAAATGTGAGGGGTGTATT
>VUQJ01014242.1:3255-14683 GCA_015108635.1 Andinoacara biseriatus
GGGGTGTTTTCTGATTTGGTGGTTGCCCTGCCAGTGGTCTCTGAGCAACCTGCACCTGTCCCCGCTCCTAGGGTGAAGGTGGCCAGGGCTCAGCCCATTGCTGCATCTGTCCCTGTTCCCAGGGTGAGGGTGGCCAGGCCCCCGCCTCAGCTTCAGCTTCCAGAGTCAGCAATGCATCCTGTGCAGCTTCCGCCTCTAGAGTTGACAGTGGGTCTTGCACAGTCCCAGTCATCAAAGGAGACTACATAACCTGCTGAGCAGTCCCAGCCGCCTTCTCTGAGTGTACCCAGAGACTCCTGAGCTTCTGGGGAACCCTCCAGACGTTAGAGTCCGCTGTGCTGCTTCAGCTGCCGGAACCTGAGCCTGCGGGTTCTGCACCACCAGTGAATTCAGAGCCTGAGGAACCCACATTGCCTGGGCAAGACAGTCCTGAGCTGGTGGGACCTGCTCCCCCTGAACCAGAGTCTGTGTCCTGAGCCCAATTGTCCCAAATTGCTTGATTCAGAGGGTCTCCACCTCCAGTGCTCGCCACTTGTTGAGCCTCCTTAAGGTCTCCATCATCACCAGCCCCCAGCCAAGTCACCAAAGGGTCCTCTGGCTTCAAGAGGGAACCTGTCCCCACTGCTGTTGTGGGGCCCAAGTCAAGCCACCAGAGGTGTTCCCTCACTCCCGCTGCTGCTGGCCTCAAGCCAAACATCCCAAGGTGACTAACTGACCACCCACCTGGCCCCCACAGTTGCTCTGTGGCCTGGTTGGCCCCCAGAACTGTTATGTCTCCCCTGTGTTGCCCCTCGGCCAGACAGACCCCCAGAACTGTTTGCTTTTTCTTGGACTCTTGTTCACTCTGTTTTCATTTTAGTTTTTTGGCTTTTGGTTTATTTGCCTGAATAAACGGCTTGTTTTCATTAACCCTGACAGCTTTTGGGTCATGCATTTGGGTCCTCACTCCTCACACACCACCTCATGACACACTTTTTTCCAAATTGTTGTTGTGGCAACAAAAAGAGGAGAAAATATCAATATATTTTCTGCTGGTTGGTAGGGTTGGGCTGTTAATTCAAATGAAGAATGCAAATAGATAAAATTTTTTCCTTCTGTTGCACAAACCTCTGTAAAGTTATGATTATATAACATCCTGATTACATAAAGGGCATATATCCATTAGGGATGCGCCAGTCCGATATTCAGTATCGGTATTGGTCCGATACTGCTCTAAATTACTGGATCGGACATCGGAAAGGAATTAAAAAATTTAATCAGGTCCATTAAATTGTGTTTCGCTCACATTAGCTGCATTACAGTTCTCTGCTGTCATCTTCTTCTTGTGGGTTTGCGGTTGACCCAACCTGCTCAGAGCTGCATTACCACCACCTACTGGAATAGAGTAGGGATCAGGAGTTAGTAAACAACCCCCTCAGTTTTCCGGCGTTGCGACGGATTCCCTTTGACACTGAGTGGATCATTGCTGACATGTTTTCCATGCCTCCACCGCTCTCTACCGTGTTTGTGTGTTGTGCTTGCTGTGCTTAGAATTACAGCTGTTTTTCTAGCATTTAAAAGAAGCTTTTTTCCCCTGTAACCACCATTAAACCTTCACTTGGAAACAGCTGGAGGTCCTTCATCGACCACCTGATCAGTAAGTGAAGAAAAGAGAACGTTGTAGCTGCTCCATCCACCCTTTTTGTTTCACACAGGGAAAAACTGCAGTACAGAAGTTAAAATATGCAGATGAACTGGTTATACGAAAAAAGTATTTCTTATTCAGTTACGTGGGTAATTGATGGAACAATGGATAGAATACTTGATTACTAAAATAATCGATAGTTGCAGACCCAATGAAATTTGCAACATAAGCCAATGAATGAATGAATTAATTCTTTATACAGTATAGTGCTTTATACAAACAAAAAGTTACACACTGTACAATAATTAAAACACAATATTAAAAAAAAACAGACAAAACATCAAGTTAAAAACAAAAATATTACAATATAAAAAGAAACAGAATAAAATTAAAGTCAGCAGAAAGCCTGGTTAAACAGAAAAGTTTTCAACTGTTTTTTTAAAAGACGCCACAGAGTCAGCTAAACGGAGCTGGAGTTGTAAACAGTTCCAGAGCTTTGGCGCCACTGCCTGAAAAGCTCTGTCCCCCTCTAGTCTTTAGACTTGTACATGGAACAACTAAAATAATTTGATTTTGTTGTGTGAGAGACTGTTGACTTATGTAAAAAGTCCCAGCTGACATAGGGTGAGAGGCAGGGTACACCCTGTACAGGTTGGCAACCTTTCACAGGGCCAACACAGAGAGACAGACAACCATTCACACCTATGGGCAATTTAGAGTGACCAATTAACCTAACCCCAGTAAGTGCATGTCTTTGGACTGTGGGAGGAAATCCATGCAGATATGTGGAGAACATGCAAACTCCACACAGACAGAGAGAGGTCTGGGCCAAGGTGGAATCAAACCCAGGTCTTCCAGATGGTATTCTAACTGTGAGGCAGCAGTGCTAACCACTGTGCCGCCCGTAAAGGGGCATATATGACGAAGAAATTTAGGGAAAAACTTTTAACTTGTATTTTATTTCTTTATTTTTTGCTTACAGTAAGATGAAAAGATTGACAACACTTCAAATATGTTGATGAAGTCTGAAGGAAAACAAGGGGAAACTTAGCACAGCTCTAAAAAAGAATCTGTCAGTAAGAAGGTGAAAAAGGATATTTGTGAAAATGTTAAACTGTTACTTTAAGACATCATGATGTGGCTAAAACTGTGTTTACAATCCTTCAGCAACAACATGGAACCAACAAGTTTTTTCCTTCACTTTGTCTCCTTCCAGCATGATTTCATACATAGCGAGCAGGTTGTCACTGGAGCAAACTTGCACAGTCTTCTATGGTTAATGTTCATCCCTCAAAGGAACTCTGTGTGAGTGACTCTGGTAAAACTGGGTCCAGACTTTGCACAAGTATGTTCAGACCATCAAAAACATGCAGCATTTGGAAATTGTGTCACTTGGAAAAAATGGCAGTGGATTTAGTGAAGAAAACAACCCTCCACCCCCACCCACCAAGTACTCTTGGTCAAGTATTGATTACCTGCATTTACGTATAATGTATTTTACAAGGAAATAAATAAATGCATATATATGTTCGCCCTTTGAAATTCATAATTTTCCCTACTCCTTTTATCTAGCCCCTAGTTATATAAACTGATCATTAGTACGACGTATGTTGTAGACTGATTGTCAAATACTGGGGAGTTTTATCTCTTCATGCCTATGAAAATGAATTGAGCAGCTTCAAAAAATGGTGACAGGCATTATGGAAACCATGCAAGACAAGGCTTACTGCTTTGTTTTAATGGCATACAAGAAAAAACTATCGGCAATCACTGTTATGAGTACCAACCAGGGAGTCTAAAACAAATTTTTGCTTAAGCACTAAACTGTGTTCTTTATCACCCAGAAATCAGACATTTAAAAATGAATTTAAACTATCATATTTCAAGTTTTCAAATGTGAAAATGTGTGTTGTTATTTAGCCCCGCTTTGCTTTTACTAAACTGATCTTTCCTACTTATTTTACAGAATTAAACAGAACTTGCTGAGACTGATGAATTCATCTTTATCTCACAATGACTGGGTAATGAAGGAAATTACGATTATGAGAGCTTTCCCTCATTATTATAAGGAAGTACTTTTTCTTTATCGTAGATTATTAGTAAAGCCAATAATAATATTTGATACTAATTAGCGGTATATAATTCGCTGGGGAAACTACCAAAATCACAATTACACATACATTGAGTGCTGATTTGAGTCTACTGCCATGTATTTTTCTTTACAAACTTCACTCCCACACAATTCTCAGTACTGATTGCAGTCAGTGACGGAAATAGAAAATGAAAGGTATTATTTGCACTCATTTTGTCAGTGCAAATAACACACAATCTGCCTCCAGATAAAAGATTTACACCATTCAGCAACTTTACACCTTTTCTTTTGCGTCACTGAAATCTGCAAGAGCCTCTCTCTCTCTCTCTGTGGAGTTTGCATGTTCTCCCCGTATCTGCGTGGGTTTCCTCCGGGTACTCCAGTTTCCTCCCACATGTCCAAAGAGATGCACTTACTGGGGTTAGGTTAATTGGCTACTCTAAATTGGCCATAGGTGTGTCTCTGTGTTGGCCCTGCGACAGGCTGGTGACCTGTTCAGGGTGTACCCTGCCTCTCGCCCTGTGTCGTGACCCTGGATGGTATTGTGAATTACTGTTATTTGCATTGCTTGTATGTTACAGAAAGACAAATACGCACATTGTTTTTCTTTTATTATTGGGTTTATTATGGTACTATCAGTTTTTGAATTCCAATTTAAAGTAAAGTAAAAGACGTTTACAAAATCTTCTAAAACATTTGTCATGTTCATTTTCCATGTGGATCCACATGCAGACTGGTGTGGCTGTTTAACAGTGTCCAGCTAAGTGAGTCAGATCCTCTCCTGGGAAAGCTACTGAATTTTGCCATTCACACATGTTTCCTTTGCTTAAGGGCAGCTCAGTTTAACCAGAGCTCATCGTTCAGTAAACACAGAAATGAGAGGGGTTGTCACTGTTCATAGTCACTAATAACACACAGATGTTTAAAACCTGATGATGCAGAAATTGGAAAAGAGAGAAAGCCACGAGACTGCAGTGATGGTATAAGAAAACTTTTGATCAGAACTTCTGTCATTACCAATAAATTACACTGGTTTAGGGTTAAGGCCATGCTGTGCTATTTTTTGAAGATCACTTTTCCTCTAACCACCACCAGCTGGCTGTGTATCTGCATAATTGAACACATAGTGAAGAGTCTCAGAGCCTTCTCTGGTTTTAAGCTTTAAAGCTGGTAGAGTTCATATTATGAGGTGAATAATAAAATGCTGAGTTGTGGTTGGAGGTTTGACAGATGCATAGAGCACTTATATGTTGGGGATTTTTCTGTCTTTACAAGGTGGAGTCAAATGTAAATACGCTGAAGCACTCGCAGGCAGAAAACCCAGTCGGGAGGCAGCTGATGGTAGGATATTTTATTTCCATCCAATCGTAGAAACTTCATCTTGGAGTAAGCCAGAGGTCCCACCTCTCTGCAGAAACTGGTTACATTGAACTCTGTGGTGAACAGACAGAAAACTTTTATTTTTATTTTGAAAGTCCTTATTCAACAGAGTCACAACCATGTGATTAATCCTGTCTCACCAAGACATTATGGATACTAAGGCAGTCTAGAGAGCTCTGATTTCACATCATGTGCCATGTGTTCATCACTTTCAAAGATCAAAGCTGAACCCGTGCAGTCTGCAGATGTCCGTCTTCTTCTCACAGAGTCTGCATTTACCATCTTACAGGTGCTGCAGTAAAAATGAAAAAGGAGGAAACCACAACACCCTCTTTAGCTTTCTCTGAGGCATTTCAGTAGTAAAATGTCTCTCGGCCCAGAGTGTGGGCTTTGGCAGGCAGCAGCTGCAGTAGCAGTCAGGCTGCTAGCTAGACGATGAGGTGTATGTTATTGTGGAAGTGCTTTGCTGTCTGTCTGTCTCATTGGTACACAGCCCCACTGTCTGCTGCATCACAGATTCAGAAATGAGAACACACTTGAACGCGTGAACCAAAACTGCATGCCAATTCACTGCCGCTAAATGGTCATGTGAGTCAGGTTTTGGCTCATGGGTGCAAAAGCTGAAGCTAAAAAAATAAATAAATAAAAATCAAGCATATGGGGAGCAGACGGACGGAGAGGAAAGGAGAGACTGAAGAGGGGAACAGCATGTGCTTCTGGCTCATCTGGCACTCTTACCTCCGAATCCATCACAGATGTTGTCATACCACTCCCCTCACTCTTTTTTTTTTTTTTTGCTAACCCCACTTTCCACATGTCTAACCAATTAATATTCCTTTGTCTATTCTTACATCCAGTCTCCTTTCACTCTTTTCTTTTCTTGTCTCCTTCTGAGTCCCTCTTCTGCCTTCATACTTGCATCACCATGCAAACTTAGCCCCTCCCAAATCTGCATGCAGCAAGGAGGGGAAGGAGGGTTTTTAAATGGGATGTGGCTGTGAAAGCTTTCTGCATTTCTTCTTTTCTATCACAGCATGGTTTGCCACATTCCTGCAGGCATATAGCCTGATCTATAACTCATTATTGTCAAACTTGTTGAATGGTATCACGTATGAATGTGTGCGCATTCAGTAACACATTTAAACTGTATTTAAAATGTAAAAGGTGACATCTGTGTGTGAGTGTGTGCATACTGTGTATGTATGACCCTCACCTTCTATTTTATTGGCCTCCAGGTAGAGGTACTGTAGGGTAGTCGGGACTGCGGGAATGACAGTGAGTTTGTTGTATGAAAGGTCCAGCTCCACCAAGCTGGAGTGGTTAAAGACCTGAGGGTGGACCCCACGGTTCTGCAGGCCGCAGTGACTTAAACGTAGATACTTGAGGTTGAGAAATCCCTCAAAACTATCCTCATCCAGCCCAGTGAGAGAGTTGTTTGACAGATAGAGCTGCTCAACGGAGGGAGGTAAATGCCTGGGAACAGCTGAAAACAAATTCTCACTGAGGTCCAACAGGTTCAGACCAATCAGACCTAAATGAAATAAGACATTCACACACATAAAACATGCAAAACTCAACATTGATGATAAAATGAGTGGAAACATTTTCAGTGTTACATATCAGTACTTAGTGCAAGTTTCAGGACAATGCATTTAGCAGTGAGATGTACAAACATGCAAACAAGTTCCAGGTAGTCAAAATAAAATGAATTTTTAAAAAGTTTGAATTGCTTTTCTTTGTTTTTTGTAAACAGAACAAGGGTGCGCTCTCTCTCACTTTCCATCCCAAGAGTTCAAAATAAATTGTGCGTGAACAAAGAAAGGAAATGACAAATTACACTACCGCTGAGGTCTCCCTCTGTGATGGTGTACAGTCTGTTTCCCTGCAGCAGCAGCAGCGTCAGGCTGTGCAAGTTCTGGAAAGCTTTTGGGTTGATGCTACTGATTTGGTTGTGGGCCAATCGTAGTTGTTTGAGTCCAGCTGGTAAAGCACTGGGCACTGAACTCAGGTGGTTGTGGTTAGCAAAAAGGTACCACAGCTGGGTCTGGTTCTGCAGAGAGTCCTGCTCCAGCTTGTCGCTCTCCAGTTGGTTTTTGTCCAGGATGAGCCACCGTAGCCCAGTAATGTTGGCCAGGACGGAGGAGGACAGAGACGAGATGTTGTTACCCTGATAAGAACACAGTTTACTACATGAGGGATTTTGTCAATTTACACTGATGAAAAACACATACAGTATATTGTAGTGGAAATCAAGGAGAAACTAGCTACTTGTTACTACTAGATCACCATAAAGATGACACATGCTCACTGTCTGTGTCAGTGTTTGTCCTACCTGTAGAAACAGGTACTGAGTTCTGTCCGGCAGGCTATCGGGGATGTGTGCCAAGTTTCTCTGATCACAGTAGAGTGCTGTGGGCCACTGGATGGGACAGTCACACTGTTCGGGGCAGGGCTGCGGATTATTAGCACGGAGCCAGTATGGGTCCATTCGTCCCTGCAGACTCAGCACGCTGGGCTCACCCAGCAGGCGGTTAATCCACAGAGCAATGCCTCCATAGTCCACATCAGCTACAAAGGTGACTGAGGCAGAGTCGAAACCACACAGTAGCAACAATAGGCAAGAGCACAGAAGAGCCATGGAGACGGCTAGGGGGATATGTTATGCTGTAAATGAAACATTAAGACACAGTTGATCTCTCTCACAGATTTTACAAGCAGTTTTACAACTTCTGACCCATAATGCTATAAGTCTGTGAAAGTTAACTTAGACAGGAACAACATGTCTGTAACTAAATCCTGGGAGTGTTAAATTTAGTTGGGTTATATAGGTATTTGCAATGCATGGAGAGAATAAGAAACAATGGTGCTGCATAATAGAGGCGAGGATCCAGCAGGAAGCAATTATTATTAGTTTTTTTATTGTGCTAGTGATATACAGTCATGTGAAAAAGAAAATTTTCACAAGTGAAACATTAGCAGCCAAGTAATGAAGTGCCATAAAATTTCATTCATTTCTTCTTCACAAGTGTAACACAGTGTTTTTGTGCTCCATACTATATAGAAAAAATACATGACCAAGAACTACCTGCAAAACGAATGAGATCAGCTTGATTTGTGCTTTGCGTTTAGTGCCAAGTCCGAATGGAGGGTGAGCGTGGTGAACATTACCTGCTAAACAGCATTGATGTTTTTATGCACAGCCTCATAGCGCCACTAGCGTGGCCATGCATGCTTAATCAGGCTCTTTCAAATTCACCAAATTGCAAGTAGTAACTGTAACTGATGAAAAATATAGCTTAAAGTGAACCAGAATGACCCAGAACAGCTTTTTTGTCTCTAAGTTGTGGTCACAGTGCTTCAGCATACTGAAAAAAAACAAGCAGAATTGCAGTGATGTTTTTAAAGTTGCAATATTTCTAACAGCTCAACAAATACATAGCGTGTTTGCTAGCTAAAGGTACAGCTGTTGTATTTCAGAGAGAGAAAAGAATATGATATAATTTCACTCAGAGAAGGTGAAAGATGTAAGAAAGACAGGAAACAGGAGAGGAGAATATTTTTAAGGTAAGGACCGCTCAGTAACATTTGATTAGCTGGAAATTTAAAGCTTATGTGTAATGTGCCAATTCATTTTAAAATATTGGATCTATACATGATGTGTTGCTGAAGTTATGTTGTTTCATATTGTGACACATCTTGCAAACCAAATTGATGTGTACTTTGTGTTATTCTAAGGTTGCCTGAAAATAATGGGTAGTTTAATGCAGACTATACTGGTTAGCTCATGGTATTGTACAGTAACACTGCATGTTAGACTGGAGCAGAGCAGCTGTGGTGTTCATGGTCAGTGTTAGGTTACATTAAGGCTAGTAGATCCTGAATTAAATTAATTAGATCCGCTCACTGAAATCCACCTGTGACCAGCTGTGTAGTATCTAGGGTTGGGAATCAGCCTTGATAGCTCATAAAAGATCTGCTTATATCTTGAAGAACTGAGTTGTGTAAACCCACAAAGAGCAGCAGCACAGCTCAGCTGATCATACCCTGCACACAAAGAAAATTTACTGGCACTCACAAGAGAAATTATTGTGACTTATTTCTAAATGATTTTTTTCCCACACTGCACCAGTGCAACTGATATTACAGTTCCCACATCTGCTGAATCCCGCTTTAACCCCTGACTATACTAATTTTCTGTTTATTAGTGGCGGCAAAGTTATCCATCTACAAAGCAGGCAACAACAAATAGAGCTAGCATTTAGGTACATTCATTAGAATTGGAATTAGAATTAGGTTGAAATAAACTTTGTATTCCCGTTATTATTGTATTAATATGGCAAGAGGTTCAGTTTACTTTACAAAGAGTTACTTTTTATACTGTGAGTACATTTCAGAGCCTGTACTTTTGCACTTTCGCTTGAGTAAAGAAGTCGAATCAGTACTTCAGCTTTTACGAGTGTTTTCTAACCCAACTGTATTTCTACCTAATTAAAGAATGTCTACTTTTGCCGCCTCTGATTATTGTTTAACTGTTTAATATGAAAACTTTTCCCTATCTGAAGTTGTAAAAATCAAGATAAATCCCTGTGTGGAAAATATCTTTTCAAGTGCTGCTTATATCTATTGCATGTAGAAATAAATCAGAGTGAAATGAATGGACAGTAGAGTTTGTGGCACAGTTTTTGCTTCAGCTTCCACATTTCTTTGAATTCAAACTGATTGAATGTGAGAGAGAAGAAAAAATTGTCAAACCCACTCACACGCGCATGCATGCCCACACACACACACACACACACACACACACACACACACACACACATCAAGTTACCGTATAACACAGCAATTTGTAAGAAAGGTTTGCAACATCAGGAAGTTTGACTTGATCTGCATGTTTGCAATGTTGCATCTGCATTTCACGCTTACAGTACAGAACCTTGCCAAGAGATTTACTGTAATTAAACAAATACACACTGTAGTTTTCATCATTTCCAGTTTTGCCTGCCTTGCAGAAAGAGGAAATGGAGGCAAACAAGAAACTAACCGCAAACTTACCTGTTTGGTCAGGAGCTACGAATAAAGGCAGGCTCTCCTAAATCCCCAATGAAATCTTTGTGAGCTGTGTATGAATGTGTGTCAGGATGTCTGCATGTGTGTACTTTTTCAGGCTACCGGCGACGTACAGTATGCCCTGTCTGATACATTCCTCTGCTTCAAACGCTACCCACATCGCAGACCTCCTCCATAATTTTCCCTCACTCACTTCTTCCATTCGTCTTCTATTAGCCCGCAGCAACAGCTCAACATTTGGTGGAAACGTGTTTGCTGAGATGCACAAAAAAAGTCTGAGAGGGTATGCCAAAGGAGGATACGGATTTGGATTGATCAACATTCAAATTGTACATTGCTTGAAAGAGTGCGTATCTGTGTGTGTGTGTGGGGGGGGGGGGGTCGACAGTATTACAGTATGTGCTCTGCCTAGAAGTAATTAGGCTATGAAGTACCTGGGGAGCCAAAGAGACCATTCTGTGTGTATGTGTCCCTATCTGTGTGTGTGTGTGTGTGTGTGTGTGTGTGTGTGTGTGTGTGTGTGTGTGTGTGCGTGCGTGTGCATGTGTGCTTTGCAGGAAAGAGCTTCTTGAAAGCAGCTGAAGAAGAGAAGTAAACGATCCCACATTCCTTTCCCCCAAAATGTTAGTGGTGCGCTGTGAGAGAAGAGGCAGTGCAGGAAAAGTGGGCCAAACGAGGACATTACTTCCTGATCAGCTCAAATAAAGGGCTCCCTCTAGGAAAACCATACAGAATCACATCCTTAATGCCAGAGGTGGGAAGTAACGAAGTACAAATACTTCGTTACTGTACTTAAGTAGATTTTTTAGGTATCTTTACATTACTTGAGTATTTATTTTTCTGACTACTTTTTACTTTTACTCCCTACATTTTTACCCAAGTATCTGTACTTTCTACTTCTTACATTTTCAAAACAAACTCGTTACTTCTGGTTTAAGGCGTCTGAGAAAAGTTTGCATTTCCAGCCAGTGCGCCGTCAAACATCAAACGATCTGAGCTGCAGTGATTGGTTACAATGTGCGGCAGCGTCTCTGTGTGTCTACACCGAGCGACAGGGTGGGGCAGAGGGCACAGACACACCACACAGTAGAGGGAGGGGCTCGCACGCAGACAGCTACAGTAAGAGCTGGACGACGTTGTGCTTTACACTGCACGCGGGAACAGTGAGACAAATGAGTGACAGAAAACGTAAAGCACAAAAAGTGTGTGCAGTTTGTCGCACAGTGTGTCTGCTAGCTAAAAGAACAGCTGCTGTATTTCCAGGG
>VUQJ01014259.1:7957-19610 GCA_015108635.1 Andinoacara biseriatus
GATTTTTGAGTGACCATTTGTCATTATAGCATTCCAGGACCTGATCGAATTCAGGATTCAAAGGTTTTATTTGTTGCATACCAGGCAAAATAAAACCTTTAACAACATGGGTCCAAATAAACAGTCAACACACATCACACTGATTTATCTGAAGATTTCATTTTAACTCGCTCGCTCTCTTTCAGACGCCATGAAAACTCACAACTCTTATTGTCCATACAAAGGCATACAAACTAAATTACATACAATCTAAAGATAAAGATTATTACTGGGGATTTTCTGGGCGACCAATTTAATAGTTGACCAAACGAGGAAAAAATTAGACTAACCAACACGTCTAAAACTCAGAAATAAAATAATAATTTTCCTGTTTAATTGACAATGTCAAAAGCTGTCTAAACAAAGGCATCTGAAACCATTAATTGTGTTCTTCTATGATGAATCGCACTTTAAATACTGCTTAACTGTGAGGGTTATACTCAACAGTGAAGAATATGGAAACAATGTTCACACGTCACTGAATAGGAGAAAATAACATCCCAAAAACGAATAAATTGTGAGTTAAAAGTGTGGCGCATTGTGCCGCACATTATCAACGATGCTCGTTGCTCTTCAATTCATGTCACGCATCAAAACAATACAAAAATCCATCCATCCATTTTCTTCCTCCTATTCAGGGCGGCATCAGCCCAGCCCAGCCCAGACCTTCCTCTCGCCCGGCCCCCTCCTCCAGATTAATTCAATTCAATTCAATTTTATTTATACAGCGCCAATTCACAACAAACAGTCGCCTCAAGGCGCTTTGTATTGTAAGGTAAAGGTAAAGACCCAACATTACCCCTGATTCAGACTTCAGCTGCTACGATGTAAGTCGCCGATGCGGCTGCGTTTATACCTGTGCAGGTGCATTGCATGTGTTAATAACCTTTCAGTCGTGTCCCGGTGTTTGACATGCGGTGTCGGCCGATAGAAACATAAAATGCTGGCGCTTTTTTCCATCCTGGGTCCTACTCTCTGTGTTTTTAAGGTGCAAACATTTGTCCCGCTAGTTTTTCCGCTTCTTTCTACAAACCGGAAATGCAGGGAAGGAAGGGTGTTTCTTTGGAGGTGCGCTTACGTTATGGCATTTTTCTATAACGATATAAGGGCTGCAGCTCCATCTGGTGGCTGGCAGCTGCAGAACATCTAGGACAAACATTTACCAGCACTGGGTTTACTGAAACCTTTATAATCAGGCTAACTGACTAGCACGCCTGGTACCAACTAGTAACAATAGCGACGGCTAGTCGAGTAATCGCGCACATCCCTAGTTATTACCATGCGCATCTTGGGTCACCTGCATAAAGAGGTTATTTTGTGGCCGTACGACTTTCCTCTTCATCCATGCTAGTTCTGACCCACAATGCTATCATCATGCTCTCAGCTAAACTCTGGTCACATGACCATCAAACAAACTTTACATGAATATCAAAACATTTTTAAACCAGAAGCTTATTTATTGTTGCATATTTTAGACAATTTGCCTTATCAAAGTTAGCCTGTCAACATCTTTAGTACATTTTAAAACATTTTTAAAGACTATACGGATTGAAACACACAAATTTATGACAGAAACATGGAAAATAAAGACCTTTATTTAACTTTTTCTGGAACAGTTAAATAAACTAAGGTGAAAAATGGGCATTGTTGACTTTAATTGCTAAATATACACAATATAGATTTCCATATCTAAAATTATTTTAACCATAATCCACCTGAAAATTTTGTGAGTAGCCTCAATATGACTAAAAAGGTCTATTTCTCCACATTTCAGGTATTTGCAGCTGATCTTTTGTGTTTTTATTATTTATAAATAATATGGTCAGGGTAAGGGGAAACTGCTCTTTTCTGACATACTGTGTGCAGATTTGTAACACTGGGGATTTCTTGCATAGCCTGTGTTCTCTGAGTAAAGTCTTGATTATACTGATTGTCATCAGACACTGAGTGTGAGGGTCCATGAGGATGTCCACGTGCCTGCCTGTTTTGTGACCCATCCACTGAGAATTTACATCACAATGCACCAATTACGCATGCGCCCGAGGCAGCGGACTTCAAAGAATTACAACAGGAACGAATATTTGGCCATCGAGCTGGGTCTCCAGATGTCTTTGTCTGCAATGAAGTATAATGAAGACTATAATGTGGTAAGTGAGGTACTGCGCAGCAGAAAAAGTAAAACCTTGATTAGACTCTATTGCAGGCACAGACATATTTCTTTGACCGGGGCCCGGGGTGCATGCGTAGTTGGTGCATTGTAATGTAAATTCTCTGTGGACAAGTCTGCGCGAGCACAAAAAGAGGCATCCGGACGTCCACACAGACCCTCACGCTCACATCTCATGATGGAATTTATGCCACTCAGACCTCAGCGGACCCCAGCAGACTGACAGGCACAGCGACTATAATCAAAGGTTTGCTACAGTGTTTTTGACCAACACTTGTTTTATGGATTGATTGATTTTGAACGCTTTCCTGTTTTGTCTGTATCTCATTCAAGTGATAAGATGTCACACACTTTATCTGACAGAAATGCACAAAAGTCAGAGGAGGGCTGCAAGCTAATACACATACTGTAGATAGAAACAATGCCAGTGTCGGGCCTTTAGGAAAAAGTTGGCTTACTAATTGCTAAAATAGAAAAGAACACAATGTAGCGAAGAACACTGAAGCCATCAGATGGATGAAACTGCGTGCTGGTTGGCTAATGATTTGTCAGGAACCACCAATCATGTCCGTGTTCTCTGCAGCCAGGATGGTGATGGCAGAAACATCTCAGGGCTTAAACACGGGCCTTCAAACTGGGTGTGGTCCATCGTTTATATCCTCAGTGATGGTTAATGAAAAATCAAACACGTTTGTTGTTACCATATTTGTTGTGAGAGTCAACAAAGTACAGAATTAATTTTTTTGGACTGACACTCATCCACCACAGGGCACACTAATATGAAAATGTCCTGTATTTTTTGGCAGTGAAATAATTCAAAGATAACAGCTGATATTTGTGTGTGTTTTCTGGGTGAGCAGAGCCCGGCGCCTCTCAACTAACTAGGTTGGGGGGAAAAAAAAGGATATGAAAAGTGATGCAATGATTCTGTGCTTTTAAAGATTCGTTATTAAAAATAAAAAATAAAAACACACAGGCTGCAGACTTCAGTGCTCCAGATCTCGTGTTTTTATTTTCCCAGAAGACTTTGCAATCTTAAAACTAGTAAACTGATTAATGTCTCAGTGCAAGAATTACTGTGACATCGCAAACACTACCTGGGGGTACAGGTAGTACATATGAGATACAATCTAATTGTTCTTTTCTCTTTTTTTCTTTTCTTTTTGTCAACAGAAACAGAAGAATATGTAAATTTGAACAACTAAATTGTTGTCTGAGCGGTGATGGAGAGCCGGTGGAAAGTGTCGAGCGTGGCTCTCTCCTTATGAAATGCCGGCTGTGTTGCGCAGTTTGCTCACCGACAGACGAGGAAGAGGAAAAGATTTAGAAATATCCCCACAGTCCAGTCTGCAAAGTCAACCTGCAATAATCAGAGTTATTTATATACACCTGCTAGTTGTGTGTTTGATTCCTGAATCAGTCGAGCAGTATTGCTTTCACATTGTTTGTTTTTCTTACTCCTGCACTGACCAATCCTTGTATTCTTCATTCAGTTCAACATCAACATATTGAAATTCTGAAAAATTTCTACCTACATTCTTCAATCCACAGAGATTACCTCCCACCAGCACCCTGACCTCCAGACTGATGAGGAAAACTACAAAAGAGCTGGCTTTGCACCATCCAACCAGGATAGAGTGAGCATGTAGTGAATTTGTGAAGTCCATAGTTACAAGAGCTTCATGCATTTCATGCTTTAAGCATTGTGGCGAAAACTGTCTTTGTGCTTGACTCTGAACTGAATCCTACCAACAATGTCATTCAGATTTTGCATGCATGTCAGTTGCAATCAGACCTTGCAGGACACAGTCCGACCTGACAGAGGTTCCTTTGATCCACATCTCCAGTGACTGAATGATTGATATGTGAATTGACGTGTGACTACTGTCTGCTGTCTCTGACTTTCTGTCTTTCACAAAGCTTGCCCTTGCCCAAGGTCTGTTGGTGTATCAGGCTGCAGTAACAGTCAAGCTAATGCCCTCTATCAACACCTTATTATCAGTCGCGCTCCGTGCTCCCCACAGCAGATGAAAACTATTCCAGTTGTGCCTAATGCCTGCGAGTGAAGGCTATCTGCTTGGCCACACAGGCTTAACAGGGACAGGTAGCATTTAACACCCGGCCCACACAAATATTACATCCCAGTTCTTTATGGCTGCAGCATGCTGCCACATTATGAGCCAAAGAGCAGAAATTGGATAAAAAAAATTAAAAACCTCTCAACCTCAGCAGATGGAGCTGAGGAAAAATGAGACTTAATGTGTGTGTGTGTGTGTGTGTGTGTGGGTGGGTGAAGTAGAGGATTGTAGCCCACCCACCATCACCTTGATTTTAATGCCAATAAAAGCGCGGCGAGCTTCAGCAAATACAATGCCAAGGTTAACACAGAGATGGAGAAGGCCGATACGGTCACTCACGCTGGGCTGACAGGGAACCCTGATGACTTTTCATTTCCAATGTTCATCTTGTTATCTTTAATTGTTGAAGGATGGGATGCTACTAGTCGCAGCCTGGCCCTTTATAGTCTGAGTGCATAAGTGCCACGCAAATTGATGCTCAAGGTTGGAGGTGGAGTGGGGCAGCAGATGTGAATGCATCCGTGTGGGAGGCGGGAAGATATACTGTGTATTGACACACTGAAGAAATGTCTGAAGTAGGGTAGGTGGATGGGACGCAATTATAAAAATAGTTGCTGCATCATGCTCTCATCAACATGATGGATAGAAATGCTGCTGATGAGGTGCAGGAGCAGAAATGGCAGCAGCTGAGAGATGAGAAAGCGGTGACGGCACATTTTTGCACTTACACATATACACGTGCACGCATGGCTGCACTCATACATAAACAAGTGCTTTGTTAGAGGGCGTGAACATGAGATAGGTAATGAAAAGGATATTGATTTAAGAATTTATTCAGCTGAAATTCTTGCATCTCCCAGCATGCCCATTAATATCATTATTGCCAATGGACTGCATGGCCAAATACTGTTATCCCCAGTGCTTTTACCCACTCAACCATTGTTCATTATTAACAGGTTGGATTGAGTCAGTTCAAGTGAGCAATATCACCATAATAGCTTTGTTCAGATCCTATTCTGCATTCTAAGCTCTGTGCAAACATCTCTTATTTCTCTGCACATATTTTAAAACACAGTTATAAAGTAGCAGCGGCTGTATCAATCTCACTGGAACTTCTGTCAGTGCAGATATTATTTGATCTCCACCCACCATATTATCATCAAAATATTGGCTCAATGTACTTAGATGTGACAGAATGAAGTGTGATTCAGATACATATATGAACAAATCTAGAACACCAAATATTAAAACTGAGCTAACTCTAGTAAATTGCCATTGACACTGAGGCAATCAGATTTTTAACAGATCCCTCAATGAGTGCACCACCATCACCTCAGCAGTACAAGTCATGTTGTGGGTAAAATATATATAAGATAACAAGAAAGATATAAGTTGTTGAGCAGTTCTTGTATGCGCCTAATTAGCTGATACTCACCGAGCACAGTGGTGAGGATTGTTGCCTCACAGCTGATCGGGCCCTTCTTTGTGCCGTCTGTAGGTTCTCCCTGGGCCTGCATGGGTTCTCCCGGGTACTCCAAAGTTCTCCCACCGTCCAAAGACATGCATGTTAGTTTAATCAGCGATTCTTAGTTGGCCGCAGGTGTGAATGTGTTAACGCTGTGATTGAATGGCGACCTGTCCAGGATGTACAGAAGTAAAGAAGCGAGTAGAATCACAATGTGGCCTACCCCTTGCTGCAGGTGTGACAGCTGTTGCCGTGTGAATTGAAGGGGAAAGGTCATTCCAAGTAACAAACAAGCTGCAAAGGTCTCAATGGGTAATGGAAGGGCAGCTTAGAATGACTGGAAGTGCGATATGTGTGTGCGCACACACACACACACGCTGGTGCACAGATTTTGGACCTGCAAGCAAGAGAAAATTGTTGCAAAATCAAAACCCTAAAAGTAATTTAGTACCCGGAGATTCACTTTATTTTGTGGATTAACACAGTCTTCGTGCTCAAGTGTAGCTATTAGTCTTTGATACATCACAGAGAGCATTTGATTTAATCTTCTTTACCCTTTGGAAATTGGAGCAAAGCAGCAAAAAACGCCTTTTTACTTTTAATTCAGAGGCTTCTACGCGTCTGGGATTTATCAATTTTAAAAAGGTTGTTTTTTGTCATTTATTCATATGAATATTGAACTCTAAGAGACAGAGGCAAACGCACACATGGAATAAGAATATGAAGCTATACTTTCACTTCCTTTTGTAAGGTTAAAACCGGTGGATGGGCTTTACCGTTACATTATTAAGCACATTGAGGCGGCTGCTTGTTTTGATTTGGTGCTGTGTGAATAAAATTGAACTGAACTGGAAAAAAAATTAAAATAAATTTTATTCATCATATAGAAAATGCATCAGCATAATAAAAAAAAAGAAAAAACAAAGAAGCATAAATTATCTGGCATTTATTCCATGTTAATCTTTTGCACTATAGATTTTCACTATAATTTATAGTAAATACATGCCTGAAGTATAATTGCTTGATTATTACTTCCAGAGCCAAAAATGAACTTACAGTATGGACAGTTACCAGTTTTTTGGACCTTCTAATGTAGCTGGCACATATCCAGACCAATATTCACTGTTTATATTTTTTAATTTTTCCTCTTAAATGTAACTTTTCACCAGTTGAATTTATAAAACCAATGGTTATGCAATGCCATGCAGCAAACATCATCCCTGTTTTGTTCTGCACACGGACTGCTGCTCAAACATGGTTGGTCAATAGAACTCGGATCACAAGAAGATGACACAGTTTATTATCATGGTCCAAAGTCACTGAGCATTAGGAACCTATTATGTATTTCTTATATCAGAATGTTCCATGGTTAGAATTCTAAATAATGAGGTTAATGTTGATTACTGTGAGCAAACAGGAGGCTTCAGACTGTTCTGACCATTGGGTTTTAGCATTTTTTTGGTATTCTTTGGTATCCGAGTACCCCGAGAGAACCCACGCAGACACGGGGAGAACATGCAGCCTCCGCACAGAACGGCCCCAGATGGTGGATTCAAACCCAGGACCCAACAGCGCTAACCATCAGCTAACCATCAGCACGCCTCAAGCGCTAAAATGGTTTGTTTCAGACGCTGGATGAACAAAGAGGCTGCATGAGGAGCCAGTATGAGATCAAAAAATCTTTATTTAGCTGTAATTCGAGCAAAGGTACTCTTTTAGAGTCCCAGAAAAAATATATAAAACTTGAAATGAGCATAATAGCTGCACAAAATTAAAAACCAATTCAAATGAATTCTGAATAGAAGTACAAAGAACTCAACTAAATTGGTAACTGTCAGGCTCAATACCTTTTGAAGACTAGAGTAGTCTGATTCTGCTTCTTGTGTTTCCTTAGTGACAAACGTGTTCCCCTCTGAGGTTTGTTGTAGGGTTTTGAAAGCCGTTACAAGTTGTGTGTTGGTGTTCCTTACACCTTGTTCTCCCTTTCAAAATCCAGTTGGGGAGTTGTTTTCTTCCTGGAGATGGAAAGTCTATGACTGCAGCTCATGAGAGAACTACACTGCTCCAGGCCATGTGTAGCTGTATTGCACACTGTAGCAGCAGATGTCAGCCTTGGAAGGAGACACTTAAGCTGTCATGACCCGTCAAAATGAACAGCTAGCAATGATGAATGATGATCGTCCTGCACTCACAGGACTGTTTGCCAAATGTGAAGAGTTTTTGCTAATCAATACAAAAGTTTGGACACACACACCCATTCATATGAACTTTTGACTGTCACTTTATATCGTATTTGTTACTGACAGGACAAATGTGAAAAGCTGCAAATGAAACTGATTATTCCAACATATCTGGTCCATCCCTGCATTTATGACTACCAAAACCTGGGAAATGGCTGAATTATGACTGCATATGTTCTGCTATTATGTTTTTAGGAGAATAAGATCATACCAGCTGTGAAGCATGGTCCCTCCAAACGTTAAGGGTGAGCGTTTCTATCCTACCACAGGGAACGAGGAGCTTATCATCACCCATTCAACAATAATTAAGAATGTTTAAAGATGATGTGAGAAGCATTTCAACAAGATAAGGTGTCCTAAGTAAACTATCACAGGTACTAAATAAATTATTAGACAGAGATGAAGGCTGATGGAATAAAAAAATCCCAGATATGAATCCCATTTAAATCTTATGGGAGGATCAGAAACAGGCAATCCGTGCAAGAATTCCCCTTAAACATATTGTTCAGCATATGAAGAGAATTAAATGTTTGTTTGTCCCAATTTGTCAGCAAAGACAGAACCATGAGATAAACTGACTTCATCACTGAGTATAAATGATGATATGATATATAATATAGAATGAACGTTACTGCTAAATGAGGAGTAGGAATAACTAGCTCGATGAAAGGATGAAACTGGCTCTTTAGAGTGTAATTATTATAAATTTGATCAACATTTGACATTTTCACAGTTTTTCACACACTTTTTTTTGTTATTGAGGTCGTGTAGCATTTTTATTATATATATATATATATATATATATATATATACACACACACACACACACACACACACACACACCCGGTGGTAGAAAAAAGGAGCCTTTGATTCTCTCCCCACTGTGTCATATTTTGTATTGCTCATACGAACAGTGCAGCATATCCTGCCGCTGTGGTTTTCAAATCGTGAACAAGTCTACGTCACCGCGACTGTGATTCGCTCCGTCCGCGTCCGAGCTTTTTGGAAGCGTGCGGCCACATCTTAAATGTCACAGTATCGCTTTTAATATGTGAATCGTTTCACCATTATGACGCTAACAATAAAAAGCTACTTAACTGACAGGATAACCTGCAATTTCATCCTTTAAGTGAATAATATTTGCACTCTTTAATAAAGAGATTATAAAGTTTAATCAGTATATTGAATGGTATTCTGAGTAAATACCCGTGACATTTGCACCAGCTGAGATGATAAGAGTTCTGTTTCATCTCTATTCACGTCCAGTTTGCTGTGATATTAGGCCCATTAAATCCCATTAAGTGAAAAAAGTCAACTTTTCTTTACTCCTGCCTACATCAAAGGGAAAACTACCTTTATCTTTTGACCCAGTTTGTTGCTATAATTTGCCTCTTGTGAGCACCAACCTTCCAACTTTTTTGTGTGCAGCGTGCAGGAGCGCGGATGTTACCCTGGAAGACTGTTTTCATTGCGTTTGGCATTTGTTTACCATTTGTAAATGCACTGTTTGCACCTTTCAGCCTAAGCTCCTCGTGCTGCTAGGAAACGCTTCTACCCAGCTCAAATAGCGACTTCAAATTTGCTGCTTTTTAACATATAACACACTTTATGAACCAAGTCTTTTGAAATAAGCCCTTTTTTGAGATGCGCTACATTTATCTGGCATTAAAATAGAGCTATTTACAAACCCTACTTGACTTTCAGTGGGTTCCTCTTTTGGATGAAAATGTTATGCTGTCAGAAACATTAAGATCTACACACACAACAAGCTTCTCCAGCGGCAATCATGAATTACTTCTGGCAGAAAAGCAGAAAAGCGAGCACGGAGGGGATGGCAGGGCTCACTGATGTATTTTGATGCTTGCAAGTGTGAGAGATAATATATCAAAACCTCTGAATTAACAAGTCCTATAAGACAGTAAGCATCTGTGCACTTTCTGCTCTCTCTTCACACCAGGAGCTTCTAGTTCAGATCATGAATAAGAAACAGCTCATTTTTTGAAGTTGGGTTTTCTTCTAAATGGCCCTTAAATCCTGCACTTCACTTTCTCCCCAGAGAATACGAATTCTCTCCCTCTCTCCCTCTTTCTTCATTTCCTTCTCCATCTTCAGCTTCCCTCTCTCACACACAGCGATCTACAAGTTGAAACGGAGTGTGTGTCTTTTTCTGTGTTTGTGCGCGCGCGCCACAGCCGCTCCTCCGCCGTGGAAAAAGTGGTTTAACAAGGCCGTGTTACACGAAGGGCGAGCGCTCCTGCACACGATGAAGCCCGTCGACCTCTCAGGCCGTATGTCGCCTCGCGTGTGACCCGCTAACACGCAAACATGGCTGCGCAGAAGAACACACACACACTTACACATGCCTTAAAGCTGCTGCACCTAAACTCATATTTCTGAGCCTCACACAGACTTGGAGGATTAAGGAAGTTACATCCCAAGGCACATACAACTGACACTCTTCCTGGAACGTGTATTTTTCTCTGTCTCTTCAACTTAAATGAGTTTTCCAACCCAGCAACAAGCAGGAAAGAGGCCCTGTGGAAAGCTACGGCATTAACAGCAAACAGAATGAAATCCAGACCAAAATGTTCAGTGTTGCTTGTTGTCAGATGCAATAAGGAGTCAAATTTGTCATCAAGAAGTGCAACTATTTTATCTGAATATCAAGCTGGGAGTTGCAGCGCTCTTCTTTACTGTATTAAATATAAGCTTGCAACCAGTAAGTGTGATGGATATTACACCAAAACTAAAGGAATCGCTCGAAGATATATCGAATTCTCTTTTCATCCTCTTTCTTCTAATTTTTCAGTCTCTCAATAGTCTGTGATCCTCAGAGAATATGTTCTTTAGGGCAAGCTTCAATTTCAGAAAGGAAAAGGCTTATATGAACTGTTCAAGGCCATATTTGGGAAGAATATCATAACAGTGCGTCAGTGATATACGTTTTTTCACGTATGCAATGTCTAAATAAGTGATCTGTTTTTTTCAGCTGCCAAATACAATCATTTACAAACCCGACTGAACCCTATTATTAGCCAGTTATTATCAAATCCTATATTTAAGTGAAGAAATCCTCACGTGTCCTCACTGGGATTATTTTGAATAATAAATGTTCAATTTGAACATTTTATAAAAAAGCTGGGACTGGAGCGTGTTTACTGCGGTGTTGCATCATCTCTACTTTCAGCAGCAGTAACTGTAACACTGTCCGCGCTCGGCAGGAGACGAGCTGCTGTAGTTCCATCCATCCGTCCATTTTCTTCCGCTTATCCGGGGCCGGGTCGCGGGGGCCGAGCCTAAGCAGAGAAGCCCAGACTTCCCTCTCTCCAGCCACCTCCACCAGCCCATCGGAAGTGACCCCAAGGCGTTCCCAGGCCAGCCGAGAGATATAATCTCTCCAGCGTGTCCTGGGTCTACCCCGGGGCCTCCTCCCAGTGGGACATGCCCGGAACACCTCACCCAAGAGGCGGCCAGGAGGCATCCTAATCAGATGCCCGAGCCACCTCAACTGGCTCCTTTCGATGTGGAGGAGCAGCGGCTCTACTCTGAGCCCCTCACGGATGGCTGCACTCCTCACCCTATCCCTAAGGGAGAGGCCAGCCACCCTTCGAAGGAAACTCATTTCCGCCGCTTGTATTCGCGATCTCATTCTTTCGGTCACTAC
>VUQJ01014261.1:3365-17680 GCA_015108635.1 Andinoacara biseriatus
TGTTATGTGTGTGCATTTGTGTATTCACTTTAATCTTGTGTGTGTGTGTGTGTGTGTGTGTGTGTGTGTGTGTGTTGACACTGCTCCCTGTCAAAGGCGATTTGAGGCCAGTTCAGTCACTGTCAGGGCCGAGGCCAGCTGGGTTGTGGGGCGTCTGTGTTTATCAGCTCTGTTATATCCTGTCATCCACCAAGCTCAGAGCAGAGCACTGGGGACTGATCATCATCTCCTCCAGCAGGTAAAGAACATTGAAGTGACAGGAAAGGACCTCCAACCACACACCACGTGCACACACTTGCACTTGAAGAAAAAAATACCCAAACTGTTGGGCAATCTCAGTGCCAGCTAAAGCTTCAGATGTAGAAGAAAGGTATGTATACAAAGAGTATTACCACTAAATCTGTGTACAGTGTTGAGAAAAAGTGCTTTCCCAGTTCCTTCCTTTTTTATTTTCTTTTTTTTTTGCATATGTTACACTTAAATGTTCTAGATCATCAAACAATTTTAAAGTTAGACAAAGATAACATGGGTAAATTCAAAACACAGTTTTTAATTAATGATTTCATTTATTAAGGCAGAACTTACCTATCCCTGAGTGGAAAAGTAACCTTGATTTACCTGTGATGACTCGGGTTAATGTGACTCACTCACTAATGTGATCTGGTTCACTAAAGTCACTTGAGTAACACCCCCACCCACCAACACTATCACCACCAACACAGGATTAATTAGGTTACACATTTTTATTTTAGGGCATCATGGTAGTTAGCACTGCTAACTATCACATCTAGAAGGTCTGGGTTCGATTCCACCTTGCCCCGGGCCTCTCTGTGTGGAGATTGCATGTTCTCCCCGTGTCTGCGTGGGTTTCCTCACACAGTGCAAAGACATGCACTTACTGGGGTTGGGTTAATTGGTCACTCTAAATTGCCCATAGGTGTGAATGGTTGTCTGTCTCTCTGTGTTGGACCTGCGACAGGCTGGCAACCGGTACAGGGGTACCCTGCCTCTCACCCTATGTCAGCTGGGATAGGCTCAAGCAGCAGCAGCAGCTAGTCAGCTAATCCAGGTAATTTGAGACCCCAGATGCGCGATTCATGATTCAGTAGGAAGATTTAACTCGTTAACCCGGGTGATTGAGGAACCGGCCAGCACTAGTAGCCACGCCCAGACCTGATTACAAATAAAGAAATCACTTAAATAGAACCAGTCTGACAGAGACAAGTAGCCTAAAAGATCTCATAAAGCAACACATCATGATCTAAAGAAACTCAAGTATTTGCCCCCTAATAGATGAGACATGAAGTCATGGATCTCTATCAGTCTCCAAAGGGTTACAAAGACATTTCTAAAGCATTGGACCTCCAGCAAACCGTGGTAAGTGTTATTATCCACAAATGGAAAGAACTTGGAACAGCGGTGGTTACGTTACATCTGGTGTAAAACTAACACAGCATTTCATAAGAAGAGCATCACGCCAACAGTCAAACACGGCGGTGGTAGTGTGATGGTCTAGGACTGCTTTGCTTCCTCAGCACCTGAATGACTTGTAATAATTGATGGAACTATGAACTTTGCACTCTCCCAAAAATCCTGAAGGAGAACATCTAGCCATCAGTTTATGCCCTGAAGCTCCAGTGCTCATGGGTTATGTAGCAGGACAATGACCTGAAACACACCAGCAAGTGCACATCTGAAGAGCTCAAAAAACAAAATAAATGCATCTGATTGACAAACTTTGACATGACCTTAAATGCACGAAAACCCTCCAGTATCGCTGAATTAAAGCAATTCTGCAAAGAAGAGTGGATCCAAATTGCTCCCCAGTGAAATTAAAAAGAAAGAAAGAAAGAAAAGAAAAGAATTTAGGAAGGGAAAATACTTTTTCTCAGCATTCCACTGGTGGCTTTAGGATCATCTCTGTAATGGTAAATGTATTTTTGCAGAAAGCTATGTCCACTTTCCTTGTGCATGAGCATTAATCACATATCGTTTTAATATCATCTCAGAATATCTTGCAAATATATGATTTCCTGATCTCAGACAATATTCTGTATCTGCTATTTATGTGGTTTATAATTAGACCATCATTTGAGTGTCAGTTGACTATCTAGGAGATGACTGTATTTGATTACTGTCTAAATGAAGAAGATATTATTATAGTTTTCTCTAATATGATTTTTTAAAGTACAGTTAGTTATATCATCAGAGTGTGATATAAAATAAAGTGTAAAAAACATACATAGATGCTAGTGCTAAGCAACAGTAATAAAATCCTAGAATTCCAGTGAAGCTCAACGTTAAACATTCTGGATTTGGTTTGGTTGATGCCCACCTGCAAATCAAGGTCCAGATTTTGATTCATTTGTTTTTGACTGATTTGTTTTTTTAATGCTTTTTGCAATATCTAAATGGTACAGCCATATGCTGCATTGTATTATCAAATACAAACATTTATTTGTATTTGATAATTTGTAATTTCATATCTAAATGCTACAGCACCTGTGTGACTCTGTCGTCCTTCCTTTCTTGGCCAAATTGATGCATGCATGCATGAATGAATGAATGAATGAATGCAAATTTATAAAAAATTTACATATGAATAGCGTGACCTTTTTTTTTTTTTTTACTTGCAATCTGGTGAGTTTTGGATTAGCTAGTTAACAGTATCAACCTTTAAAAGTAATTGGTAGACATTAAACAGTCAGAATAAGATGAAAATTCATACTGCAGGAACAATTAGTTTTCTAGCTAATTCACAGGTTCAGCGCAGTTTCATGTGTGGCAGTGGCTGAGGGACCTGGGGATTTAGGCCATTCCACAAGTGAGTGTTTTCTGTTAAACAAACATCTGTTCATTGTTTTCTCACAGTGAGCTCACCCACTGGACAAAATTACCCGGGAAAAACATGCCCATCAAACAGTGTGTTTTTTTTTTATTTTTCCCCTCAGTGTATTAGCCTTCAAACACTCAAAAAAAGAGTTCACTCAAACTTTACTCTTGTTTTTGATATAATCATTAGCAAAACCCTACATACAGACAGTGTTAAATAAGTGAGAAATAGGAAATAAAGCAGGAGGTAGACATTAAGTTAGAAATGTAGAGGGATGGAGATGCTATAGAGTGGAGGTCAGGATAATGACTGTGGACAGGTCCAGAGGAGCAGACCGCCAAGCCGTGTGTTCCACCACTAATAGGATTAAGAAGGACGGGATTCCCCTGGAGGACTGGACACACTCACACCAGAGAGAGGCGGAAGGACCGACATCTCTGCCTCGCCTGGCATTGCACCCGCAGGACTGGATTTAAGTGTGTGTGTACGCGTGCATCTTTTACTTCACTGAAGATCGCATGTTCTCACAAGGATACAGTGATGGAGAAAAATCTTACAGAACCAGGGTTGTAATATATTTGCATTTTACATTATAGTTTTATTTCATTTTAACTTGTTTTTTTTTCTCTAATTCAGTCAGTTTTAATTCATCGTTAAAGTGCTTTTGCTCATTTTAATTAGTTTTTATTATATGTTTATTGTTCAGTTTTAGTTTAGTTTTTGTTTTTCATACATTATTTGTCAAGTACAAGATTCAAGGTGCAAGAGTAACTATTGTGTAATAAGAAATCAACAAATTATACAATTAAAAAATAATTGTATTCAACAACCAGCTGTTCACAAGATAACAGCATTATTGGCTAAATGTGTGTAATATTAAGGACACACATGGACATCATGAGACATCAACAGGGGAGCAAAAGAACAATCCAATAAACATCCAATGAACTCATCTCAGGAATTTGTATCTCAAAAACTGAAAAAATATTAATAAAAATATTTGTCTCAATAATAGATTAAGAATAAACTGGACTGCCCAGCATTAGACGCAGGTGGAGCTTCAGTGCAGTAGATTAACATTATGTGGTTTATAACATCAGAACAGAGCGAAACATTAGAAACAAGAACAAACTGAACTCTGAGCATTTGAAGGAATCGAAGCTCAAACAAAACTTTTCAAGATTGTGTGTGTTTGTATTTGTTTGTGTCTCACAGTGGTGTTGCGCTTGCAGTGTTCCTGTGTATTAACTTGCCAGCAGTTATTTGTTTTGATTGTTGTTCTCTGTTGGAGCCGGAGGAGCTACTCAGAGATGCTAGCTTGGTTAAAAACTCTCTATTAGACCTGAATTAGTCCTCTAGGCTGAATCGTTGGGGGGGGAGGGAAGGGGTTGCATACGGATGTGGTCGTCAGTGCACGTCAGGTTACGGCGTGGGTTCGGAGCAGTTCCTGAAGCCGCCTCGTGCGCTTCTCAGGTGGACTTTGAGGTTGGTGGTTTTTCTGCTTGAAAAGTGTCTCTCATCATCCACAACAAGACACTCGCGTCTATCTGCCTCTCTGGCGTACTCACATATGGGACTCTGCTGCTTTCTCCCAACTTTTTAACGGCTGCCATTATTTTGCAGACTGGTTGTGGTGAGCACACACACACACACACACACACACACACACTAACACGCACAGTGAGGTGCTGGATGGTGCTACCAGCTAAAAACTGGTGATTTCATATGAAAACAAAGGTAATTTTATCTGTAACTTCAGTTCATTGTAGTTAGTTTTGTAAACACACAATACATTTTCAGTTAGTTATTGTTTTTTCCTTTTAGTTATCATTTTTATTTATTTCAGGCAATCTGAGTTTTTTTTTTTAATTTCATTCGTTTTTGTTAACTATAATAACCTTGGTCAGAACACTGGGCTGGTTATAGGAGCCTAATGTACACTTTTAGACGTGAGCTTACACCAAAGATTAGCTGACTTTAGCTTAGTTCAAGGTTTTTGAAGTTAACATCAAGGTGACATCCATACGTTCACGTTATTTATGAAGAATATCACCATCCACATGAAAGCCCAAAAAAACAATCTCAAGCTTTGTCATGAGTGTGCCAAAGCAACAGGTGGTGATATAACCCTAACTGTGAAGAAATGCCCATAAACAATAACACAGCAGAGTCTGTCATCACAAAGGAGATAAAGGCGCACACCTTTGACACTGTGAGACAAAACCACCAAGACGTTTTTCTTATCCTCATGTAAGTAGTTTTCAAGAATCTTCACGTTGGCAGGAGTTTTTTCGAAAGCTCAGTTTTCAGTCATCCGAAACGCCACTGACCCGTGGAGCAAAGGAAATGTGACGTTATATTGATATTCACCATCTTTGCTGTTGCTTAATTAACAATTTTGAATTCAACATTTTCTGACCACCGTGTCTTTTATCATTTCTAATTAAACAGATATTATGAAACCCGTGTTGTACCAGCTGTTAGCAAGCTAGCAACATGGCTCTGAAAATAGCAATGTTAGTGTGCTACATGCTAAGGTCTGAGGCTGCAATTCACCTCTGCCAGACCTTCATCAGGCAAATGGGGAACATGACGCCCCCATGAAAATTATTAGGCTTTTTTTAGCTACCATGAACACCATGTTAGCTAAAAAAAGCCTAATAATTTTCAGCTGTTATGAAATATAGAAAAGTGTATCTAAGGTTAATAAAAAAAATCATAAAATGTACACAAAACATGTTTTTTAAAATTTTATTTGGCAGAGAAATGTAATAAGTTCTTCCCAGAGTAATTTTTCTTTCTCTCTTCATTATTTATAACAAATCAATAAAAAATTTTGTTTGTACCTTTTTGGGAATTTTGGGCTGCTTGGGGTGTTTGGGGGTACGATCCTATGATTATTGTAAACTGTTGAGATGTGTCATGAGTTGTAAAAGTAATTTATATTTGTTGGGTAAAATATTTCACAGACTTTTACTCATTTTGCATTAAAACATTAACAAGAGAAACTGATGGTCTCTTCTGCAGTTTCTTACTTTTTTCTATAAAGTAACCAGTGAGAACTAAGTTGTCATTGTTGATGGCGCTATCTTTGACCCTATCAGAATATGGAAGTCCCTTTGCTTCACTCTTTCACGCCAAGCAAACAGATGAAAATGGAACTTAAAACAGTCCTTTGAAAACGACTTTGGGACTTTTGGGGTGGCTGTTGTTCACAGGGAGAGAGTAGGCCATCTACCATTTGGAAGGTCAGTGGAATGATCCCTGACTCCTCCAGTCTGCATCCCAGAGTGTCCTTCAGCAAGATACTGAACCCTGAGTTTTTTCGTAGAGTAAGACTTCTATGATTAAACACAGATAAAAGTGCCGTATGAATGTATGTGTGACTGGGTCGATGAGACTTGCAGTAAAAATATATTTGAGTGCTCAACTGGCACTTTATATGTACCAGTCCATTTAACATTTATGGTAACTGTTTGTAAGTAATAACCCTATCCTGGCTCGTTATTTTGAAGAAAGGCAAAACAGACTTTACTTTTAAAAAAATGTATGTAGTTTTTGATGTGTATCAGAATAACTTTCATTTGTTGTTGTTCTGAGACTGTCAAGATTTCGGTGAACGAATGAATCCTTAAAAAGATGCTCTGAATTCATAGGATTGGGATTGGGATCATCAAAGATGATGGTTAGAGTGAAACGACACCTGATAGTCCAGATAGTCGGAACAAACCGATATGATTAGTTGGGGAACTGTGAATATTCTTTTCATAACATTCTCCAGGTTTTTTTCAGTGTCTTTAGTGTTTTACTTTTGCCTCTAACTTATTAAAGTTATGACTGTGTAACAACAACAGAATCATGCATGCAAATCCCTCACTCCACTCCTTCTACAGTACCAGAGGGAAAGAAAGGAGAAAGAAACGCCCGTGTGTGATGGCGAGTGATGGTGACACAGAGCACTGCCCGGGAGCGTCTTCATGACTCTGTCCAAAACATTTCAGCCAACAGAGATCCAGAGCTGTACAAAGCCTGCAACACTGCTCTTTCCCTTCTGACACGCTCACATACATTCCTATTATCACGCTTTATGGACTTTGTAATTTTTTATAAATGGAGGTGCGAATGTAAATCTAAATTACTGCTCTTCTTTTCTGAGTTGTCTAATATATTTTTTTGTTTTAATGTATTTATGCATGCCATGTTTTTCAATGTACAACTGTTTTAATTATACTTTTGGACTTAAATATTTAAATATACAGTATATCAACTGGATTGATTATTTTATCTGTAAATATATTAAAAAAAAAATTTAGTCAGTGACAATGAAAATAATAAACAGGGGTGTCGGCCCACACTTTGCAGCTATAACAGCTTCAACTATTGTGGGAAGGCTTTCCATGAGGTTTAGGCGTGTTTATAGGAATTTTTGACCATTAATCGGATGTTGGATGAGAAGGTCTGGCTCACATTCTCCGCTCTAATTCATCCCAAAGGGGTTCTATCAGGTTGAGGTCAGGCCAGTCAAGTTCTTCCACACCAAACTGGCTCATCCATGTCTTTATGGACCAAGTGTTCAAAATGAAGATCGTTCACTTATAAATTAAAAAAAAAAAAGAACTGTGAATCGCTTTTAATGTGTGTCAATTGGAATGATCATTGTCTTTGTTGAAGCTCCATTTTCTTTGTTGCAAGACATGTGTAGGGCACATACACACGCACAATCACACACACACACAATCACTTTACAGCTAAGCTTTTATTGTTCAGTTTAAATAGGTCAGTATTAATGGCTCTACTACCGAGCATGAGAAATGTAATAAAAACTCTGTGATACATTTTCTTTAAATGGTGTACAATCCATTTAGCTGCACAAAACAAGACAAATGCACCAGGGGTGCAGGGTGACCTGTTGTAACCATCAAATGTTCAACTTCGGTTCTACATTAAACTGCTCACATTATGTATCGTGAGCGTTCTCTGTATTCTAAATTCTTTTTCCCTTTCTCCTTTCCTAAAGTCATTCTACATTCTTTCCCTGCATGAAGCCCCTCTGCTCTTTATCCTTGTGTTGGCCCTCATAGGGATAGCAGCACAAGTAGGCACACAGATTTGAACACACACATTCCCATGGGTGCCATGTTTGAACACTCCCCAACCCACTCACCCACCCACCCTCCAGCTCAGTAGTTAGGGAGCATATGCTGGGTGCTGTCTTTGTGTCCTCAGAGGCCCATGGGACTTAGGCCCCTGCCCGCCTGCCTCGTATGCCTATTTTATGACCAGAGCCAACTGGACAGGGCTGACGGATGGACCCCTGAAGCTGGGGACAGGCTAGAGAGAGGGTGGGGGTGGGGGGGTGATATGATGGTGGTGGGGGCAATTTCTTGGCAATTAGAGAAAGAGTGTGTGTGTGTGTGTGTGTGTTGAAGATGTGCTCGAATGCAAGAGGGAGAGGTGTTCTGGGGGAGGGGGGGCAGGCATCGTGTGAGTTGGACTTTCGAAATCCATTATCAGTGGGCCTAGCTCTAGGTACAGTTATGTCAACACAGTGCACCTCGAGTGTGTGGTGATGTGACAGATCGGGTGTGTGCACGCTGCATTTCTGCATACGTGTGTTTGAGAGTTGTCCACAGATGCATCTGATGTGCAGTAATTGCTGCCCTTTCCGTTAACTGTTACAGATTGTCTTCAGTTCAGTCAGCTCACTCTGAATCTCCCCTAAAGAAAGAAGTTAAGTTTGGCAGCGGCAGAGACAAAGTGGTAATTCAGTGGAAAGCGAAACATTCCTGCTTTGTGTACGGCACTCTGTACATGCTGCAGCATGCTGTGCAGCATTTATTCCTGAATTGTTTGACTTCCTGCAGAGAACACAATCACTGTTGTGTTTCTGTAATTGACACCTTTGCACCAGGTACTCATCTCCATTAAAAGCTGTGGCCTGCAGAGCTGTTCTCCTCTTAAAGGTGCCATGTGTAGTATTTTATATTGTCAACGCATCAAAGCCAAATTAGTCATAATAGTTTTTAACCCCTCAGCCTGAAAAGGCTGGTGGGGTGTTATCATCACCCCGCCAGGTGGGTGGGTGTGCGGCCTACTTTCAACATTGTGATCATGATGATTCAAGAATGAGGCGACTTAGGATTTTCAAATTGATACCATAGGTACAGCTACTAAAAATCTCATAAAGCTTGAACTCTGACCTCGAGCTCAATGTCAAAGTTAGAGGTCGAGCTTCCTAAAATCTTGTGAATGCAATAGTTTGAGGAGTTCACATTGGATTTTTTTTTTAACAATGCCATAGGTGTATTTACTCAGGAAGGATATCACATAGGCTTCTCGTACTGATAGTTGCACTGATGATCTCTGACATTCAATTTGGCAACCTTGATGCAATTCATGCAATTTTTATTTTGCAGGATTCTCAGTGGCTCGGTATAATGTGTAGCTATAGCAGCACCACTGTTTCACTCTATTGGAAAAATTACATTCAAAGCTTTTTCCCCAATTTGCATTCAGTGAATTTTGATAATGATAAGAAGTCTTCTGCTGTCAGATTGCTGTGATCATACAGATTTTTAGGCCAGGGTGCAATTTGATACCAGAAGTGTTAAAAATTGTTCCACACTTAATGTTTCAATTTAGATTTTTTTTTTCCTTTTATGTAAACATGGCCTGGAATGTTTTGTCAACATTGCTGCAGTTTAGAGTCAAAATAATAATGAACTGACTGACGTGTTTCACAGATTTAAGTGTTTCATTTTTTTTGATCATTTGGTAACAATTACACATAAAGAGAGCTGATGTGTTTATAAAGACCTTTGACAACCAACCAGCAATGAAGTGGATTCACTGTTGGTCATGTGTACTGTCACGGCTATGCAGGGAACAATACATTGTGATTAATGGAGCATTCATACACTAAAGTTTAATAAATTATGTTTCCTTCTAATGTTTCTGGGTTTGTTTGTTTTTTACACTGATAAGCATTGTGTGGGTGCCTGACATGTAAAATCTGGGTTTTTAAGTGACTATGAGTTTACTCAGTTTTGCCAACAGGAAATTATGACCGAGGGGTCTGAAACTCACCCGGCAGGTTCACTGGAAGCCAACCTTTTTTCTAGGCCTAGTAAAATAAGAGTCCTCATTTCCTTGTGGGGTTGGAAGGACATATTTTTATGTTCCTGCATGCACTAATGAATATGTTGGTTTCAAACAGCAGTATAATTAATATCTTGAACACCCGGCGAAAGAGCTGAAAGAACCAGTAACACAACAATTACTGCTTGCTAATTTAAAGCCCACAAAGCGCTGTGGTGTCAGTTATTGCACAGAGACTGATCATATACATTGCCTCCCATATGCTAAGAACTGTCATCGTTTTTCAACTTGAAAACATTTTATCAGTATTCTTTTGGGATGAAGATGTTTGAGGAAAAAATATCATAAGGCTAATATGCTAATAATTTCCATTTGTAAGTAATAGCTCATCTGATTAGTCACTCCAGTAACTCTGGAGTGCAGTTGTTGCACAGTGTAATAATAACTTAAATTTCTGAGGTTAAAATGTAGAATTATTATTTTCTTGGTTCCCGATTTCCAAGACTTTGGAGAACAGTTCAAGTAAGAACTACATATTCTGATAGGATAAAGCTAGGATCAGGGTTAGTGTCATCCATGATGACATGTCCCAGATCTGTTGCCACACCAGACACAGTTACCCTAGACTCTAATACATTAGCTAACTTTTTAGCTAGCTCCCAAGGGAAAGGTATTTTTAGCAGTCAGTTACCTGCAGGAAATACTTCTAAGTTACATCCGTTTAACTCTGATGTCTAAATTATTATCTGTCAGGACCCAGATCTACCCACAAACCTTAACCCTAATTATATGCTTTGGAAACAGGCAAAAAGTACTTGTTTTTCAAAAAAACAAACAAACAATACTAATAAAGTAAACTGATTTTGACACATCAGGATGATTCTTTGTCCCCAGGTGCTTGACAGATTTATTACTGATTATGACTGAGCCCTCAGATGGTTAACAGCCACTAGGTCTCCAGTAAACCACTTAGAGATAAGGTTCAGATTAGGTTTCACTTTGACACATGCTAAACAATAATATTTTCAGAAGATAGATATCACCTTTCTATTCAACTTTCTTACATGCTTTTTCCCCCGAACCCTGAGAAGGTTGCCGAAGACCTCGAGGAATGTAAATGTATTACCACAGGTACATTTTATGATACTGGAGCCTGTTTTAGGAAGTTTTCAGGATTTGAATTGCCAGTGCTGGATAACATATTTTTCAGCATACAGCCAAATGACCTGTGATGGTTTCACTTAAGCAGTGTACAGAATAATGGTGAAAATATGCTCTAAGATCTCAACAGGTGTCCTCACAGAAGAGATTTGCTTATTGCGCATCACTGATGGTCCTTTGCTAGCTAATATTCCAGGCTCTGATTGCCCGAGTATCCTTCCAAATTATTTTCTGTCCAGGTCACGTTTTCTCAAACATTTCTCTGGTAAAATAAAGGCTGAAATCTGTGTGATGCATGGAAAGAAAAAAAGAAAGCAAAGCGGAAGTATGGACATTACATTTATTTTTATTGCACAAAAGTACAAGAGCACGATGGTAAAGTGCAAACCGTGTCCAGGACAAAAACAACTGCATTGTACTGCCAACACAGCTTTGGCTCTTTGCAAATACCTCCACAGATAGCATGCTAAGAAAAGTTAGCAAAGAACCCAGAGTGATGTTAAAGCTGAGGATGCCAACCCCAGCCAAGCAGCCAGACTCTGAACTTCAACAGAAGCAGTGATGAGCAGTCAAATTTGTAGCACTGTAACATCCATTTCTACCTGTAAATGTTTCTACAGTAGAATCATAGTTGCAATTGGTTTGTAGTGTCTTTGGACTAGTTACAAACTTTTTTATGTGTGCTTCTGGCATTGTGTTCAAACTCGTGTGAGTGAGGTTTATGTAGTTAATTGGTAATTATTGGTAGTTATGTAACAGTGTTTTTCAGGTCATCTTATGGAATAATGTGAAAGTAATGTAACCAGTATTGTAACAAGTTATTTTCTCCAGTGAGTAATTAAGTAACCTTTGGCATTATGTCCAGGAAAAGTAATGAGTAATGTGTAATACTTTTTTGAGTAATGACAACAACTCTGGTCTTGTTTCAACCAGATAAGTATTTTTGGACCCCAGTGTGTGTGTGTGTGTGTGTGTGTATGTGTGTGTGTGTGAGAAGATGCTGCGCCAGTCACTGATAAAATGACTTGTTCATTTCTTCTTGTAATATTTTCTGTGTATTTTCTATACACAGCTAATGACTGAAATACAGGAAGAAAAAAACATTATATATTTGCGCTTCACTTAATGCTCCATCAAGATAGTATTAAAGAATAATTAAAAATTATGCAGAAACCTGTGCAAACATGTAACCAGCAAAACTGAGCGCAGGCATCAGTTCCGGAGCATTTCATTATTCAGGCTATACGCCTAGTTAGCAGTATAACGCTCAAGGCAAAACACTGAGAAGAATGTCAAATGTACACCATCAGTGATTCATTCGTATTGTTTGGTCATACAGACGTGCAGAATTAGATGTGGTTTACATTCAGTGTTATGTGACCCGTATTATGAGGAATGCCTTTAAACTTATACGGGCCTTTTTCACACACTCAGAAAAATCAGTGGTTTTGTTGAGGACAGGAAGCAGGATGAGAGCAGTCCAGGTAGTGTGCAGACATGCAGTACGTGCTTCACAGCATCTTAAGCGGTGATGTGAATCATTATAAAATATAATTTACATAATTGTCCTTATAAAAGTGGGAATTGACAATGTGTGTGTGTGTGCATGTGTGTTTTTATAGTTGTGGCCTTGTAAAGGAAGTGTAGTAATTACATGTTTATGTAATTAGGTCAGTAATTCAAAGGAATAAGCTTGTGTGTTTCCCATTAGTAATAAAGTAGCCCTTTGTGGCCCATATCTGTCACAAAGAGGGTTTCTCTTTCATTAGTTAACACACTAATAGACATATCTCTTAACCAGTAATGCTTAATACACACACACACACACACAGATGCTGCTTGCACCTAGGGACACCTGCAGTTATGCAATACACACATGAGGGTGTCTGCCTACAACATAACATATTGGCAAAAAGAGCATGGTTGTGTTTTCTTCCTGTGCTGGCAAAAGTAAATACACAGGATTTATGCACAAAGGCAAGAGGACACACACACACAGACACACACACAAACACACACACACAGAGGACAGATAATGTTATATGCTGTGCGGACTGTAAACCCCCTTGAGGCAAATTTGTGATTTGTGATGTAGTGCAGTAAGAATAAAATTGATGCTCACTATTGCACAAATATATACACACATATTGGCCTACATGCACACATGTAATTGTACTTGTACTTGCACATAAATACATGCATACAAAAAGGTATACATACACAAAATGCTGGCACTATTATCAGAGTTAGAAGCTCACACTTTCGCCCTCATTGGCGAAACATGCACACACACACGCGCGCGCGCACACACACACTCACTCAAAGAGTCACAGCGCTCTCCACTTCTAGGCCTTCAGAAGGTATTTTCTCTGTCTCTCTCTCTCTCTCTGCCTCATCAGGCCCTGTAGCAGAGGGCAGGCAGTAGCTAATAATAGGTATTGACTGGTTCAACGTGGGATGAGCAAGGTTCAACCATTGGATCTCCAAATGCGCCCGGGGGTCACTCGCACAGCGAACATGTCTCCCCGGACCCGCCTGAAAGAGAAGGCATTTTAAACTTTCATGACTTCTCTGAAATCGCGGCTGTTTCGCCTTTCAGGCCTTAACTCTTTGTACTCAAAGCGCTCGGCTCGATCAATATCCGAGGAGGAGAGAGAGACGAGGAGAGGAGCGGATCGGAGTGTGAGAGGAGGGGATGGAATGTAGACATCTTTATTTCTGTGGCTAAAACTGGTGTGCACAACACACACAGGTCTGGGTCTGTTCAGTCCCTACTGCTGTGAACTTTCTGAGCACATGTGTGTGCGCTCGGACTAGAAGATCCAGCCAAAGCAGTGCTAAATGCATGCAGGAAAACTCTTTAAAGGCCGACACATGATGAATTCAGAAAGAAAGGAAGTCTGGTGTGTATGACCTGACCATATGCAAGTGGCTATAAAGTCATAATACAGGCTTTTTTTCTGTGCATTTTAAAGTACCATCAATAAAAATAACAACAAAAAATGGCTTGAACAACAATTTGATTTGATGCTTCTTTTTAAAAAAAAAAATCTGTTTCAAATAGAAATAGAAAAAACGTATTCTAAATAATTATACTACGATCTGGTCTGCTTCACGTTGTACTGTGTACTACATTGTCCATGTGTGATGGGTTAAATGCAGAGACTGAATTTCACTGCATGTAAATGTATGTGACAAATTAGGCTCTTTGTTCTTCTTCTTA
>VUQJ01014272.1:7215-17346 GCA_015108635.1 Andinoacara biseriatus
AAACTCAAACAAAAAAAAAAAAAAAAAAAAAAAGCCTCTTGGACCCCAAACTAAGCTGTAAGTGACATTTTGAATATATGAGGCAGAATTACTGTGAGCCTACAAAATAAAAGCCCTGATTAGAGCCTGCTGGTCCTGGCTGCTTTCAGACTGAAGCGAGAGAAGCTCTAAAGAGGAGCTTCCTGCTTTTCCTGTCATACATTTCCTGTTCCAGAGGCAGATATTAGGCAGCAGAGTCGTACAGTAACTCAGACTAAAGCTCAGGCTGCAGATGCTCCAAACAGTGCTGTTTTTTTCTACGCTGGGACCTCTATGATGTCACAGAGCGAGGATCATCTCGGGCACGAAAGCTCGAGAGGGTAAAACCTTTGCTTTCTAAGGACGGCCGAAACGACTCGTTTCACGCAGATGAGCTGAGGGCCAGTGTAGAACTGATCCTCTTTGATGAAGCACAGCGACACGTTTTAACCCGTAAATCTTACAAATGAGCGTCTCGCAGGTCTGAACTCACCTCTTGTGAATCTTCTCTTCCATTGACTTAGCACAGAAAGCTCTGATCTCAAAGTCAACGCCGCAGGCCTGCAGGGAGGAGAGACAAGCCCGTTTTATCTTCAGGGACACTCCTGAATATACAGAACATGAACCTTCAGAACCGACACTGTGCAGCTCAGTTTAGCAGCTTGTCCACACAGTGAATCACCGACACATTCAAACATGTCAACCCTGGAAGGAGCTCCTGAAATCAGCCGTTACTCTGGAAACATGTTTTAGGAGCTTGTGGAAAATAAATAAATTTAAAAAAGCACTGCGGGTCATACTCCTGCCTCTGCAACATGGTTTAAGAAGCAAGTTATTTCATAGAAGCAAATATTAAACAGGATATGAAGAACTGCAGGTTTTCATGTGAAAAAGACCCGCTGAGAGGTTCTGAGGGGATTCATCGCTGTGCACGGTATGAGAACACCACCAGAGGGCAGCGTGGACCACAGAACAGGCAGCTGAGCTCAGCAAGCTGTGAAAGAAGCAAAGTGTGTCCAGGGTTCAGTCCTGAGTGACTTTCTGCTCCTGAAAGCTCAAAGTCACCCTCGGTTCACAGTGGGGGGGGGGCGGCAGTGGGTAGGTGCTCATCTTGCAACCGGACGGTCGCTGGTTCGAGTCCCCGTCTGAGCGCATGCCGTCATTGTGACCCTGGGCAAGACACTGCCTAAGTGTGAATGTGTTGTGTTGTTGGTGTTTGGTGGTCGGAGGGGCCGTAGGTGCGGATTGGCAGCCACGCCTCCCTCAGACTGCCCCAGGGCAGCTGTGGCTACATCTGCAGCTACCACCAAGTGTGACTGAGGTGTGAATGAACAGTGCACGAAATTATAAAGTGCTTTGAGTACCATGAAAAGTGCTATAAGTGTAAGACATTATTATTATTATTATTATTCACTGTGACCAACAAAGACTCAATAAGTTCAGAGGAAGTCAAATTCACAGGTGAACCCGTCTCCACACCTGCTCCTGAGCCCGAGGCTACACGTCTGCCAAGGTGGCACCTCCACCTCTTTGTGCCCCCGCTGGTCAAAAACACCAGACGTGCAGACGTGTGAAACTCAGTGACACACAAAAAAAAACAGCTGCAGAACATCAGAGGAGGACAGACGGGTTAAATATTCATCTTTGTCCAACAGGTTCAAGTAACCTGAGAGAGCGGAGAGCCCGGCCTCAGCCTGCCACCTGTCTGACCTTCAGCTAATATTCAAGCGCACACAAAACACCTGATTTATATACAGGAAGTTCACTGAATGATCCAGCAGGATTCAAATCATCTCACCTTGACCCCACTGCTGTTGGGAAGGCTGCAGAAGGTTTTCAAAGGTTTTTAGCTAAAAAAATCTGCATCATCGGGTCGTCTCTGGTTCTGCTGCTGTGTGACGAGGTCACTCAGTCTGTACAGGTGAGCGTGCAGGTCACCTGTTACAGCCTTTCTACCTAAAATATCCAAACCAGCACGCAGACGTTATCTGCATGTTACACAAAGCAATTCAACTTGGTCTTTTTTGGTGATTTATAAATCTATCATCACACTTTAAACTTTTACAGACTGAGAATGATTGCTGCTGAAAGCTGCTGAAAGCTGCTGAAAGCTGCTGACGGAGAATCAAGCTCAACAAGCAAACTATCAGTAGCAGTAGTAACAGTAGTAGTACCACCAAGTATTTGTATGCCCTCCCATTTAGCCTGCGACCCCCTGAGGCTCAGTGTGCAACACTGTGTTAAACTGTGTGTGTTTAATGTCTCAATGACACCTGAAATGATCAGAGCTGTGACCAAAGGTTCGGGTGGACCTCAGAGCTCATTTATGGCATCTTTACTCATCCGTGAGCCGTTTCTTCTTCTAGCCATGACAGTTGTGTTTGTGCAGGATGCAGTGAGTAAAGATGGGACTCAGCAGGAAGCGTTTCAGGGAGGTGGAGCGCTTCGGTTACCTTGCCGGTGTCTTCGGGTCCAGGCTGTAAGGTGACTGAACAGGGGAGGTTCTGAGGAATCTGGGAAACAAGAAGAAACAAGAGTCAGAGGATCCACATGAGAACTTCTGTTCATTCGTCACAATGAACGACCCCTTAATTCAGGTTTCTACACCACAAACACACAACGGGCGGATTTTATGAAGCAGAGCGCCGACCTTTCAAACTCCCAGCAGCCACCAGCTCAGCTCCATGAGCACGACTGTCTTTAGCTTCTGTGGAGCAATCAGACTGTTCTTTCATCTGTGCTCCTGTTATTAATGTGGGCCAACTCAGAGAAACCTGCTCTGATGCACCTTAAACAAAACCAGGTTACAGAGTCACTTTAGAGGTTTACGTCTTCAGACTCGGTCACGTCTCTTCTGCCTAATAAATGTCCACAAAGTGGAGCTGAGACCGTTTTAACCCCTTTCAAAAATTTCCAGGAAGTTAAAAAAAACAAACACTTTATGTGAAGAAGGAGGAAGTCTGAGTAAATTAGTGTAATCAGTCACTTCCTAAGTTCCTCAAAGGGTTCTTGCCCTTACAGGGAGATGTGCTGTGATGGAAACGCCCTTCAGCGTCACTAACAGGAAACAAGTCTTATTTTCCCCCATTTGCATGTCTCTGTTTATTTCAGGAAGCTGACAAACCGAACACATCACACACACGTCTGACCCACATCTGATATCGACGGTGGACAGAAGCAGCCCGAGGACGGCTCGGCGAGACAGACGAGGTCAGCGGGTCAAACGATCCGCCTTTTCACAGCAGACGAGGTTTAGACACTAATGCATGCAGAGTAAATAAAGACTAATTAACTAATGACAAAGATCAATGCAATTATTGTTCCATTGTATCTGTGTGGATACAAGCGAGGTTCAAAGGTTAAAGTTCAGTCAATATCTCTGCAACACAAACATCAGGTGTTTCTTAATGTTACGTTCAGTTGATTTTAGAAGGTTTTAAAACTCTTTTTGAACATAAAGTTCTTTCTAAGGCAGTCGTCACAAACTCTGCTGGTTCCTGTCACTGAAAGTCGGGTAAAGTTCTGGAGCTCCTGGTGAAGCTTCCTAAGACAGACCCTGAACCTGAAGAGGAGCAGCAGGACTCACGGTGAAGTAGAAGGGGTGTGCATGCTGGCCGAGCTTCTTCAGCAGCCTCTCCTGCAGCCGACTGTTGGGTTTCCGCTCCTCGGGCACCGGCGGGAAGGCCTGACAACGAGAGACGCACGACACTGAGTACATCCAACTTTTAGAGGTCCGCATAGACTCAAAGCTCCTCAAAGCAACCTGAAGATCTTCCAGCCACTGCTGGATGAGGTGCAGCTGAACCTGACTGACCCGCAGACTGACCTGCTTGATAACTTTGTGACTAATACTGGCACCTTTGAACAGCCGCAAACAGGAAGATGAATTTTGAAGCTAAATGATTTATTTTTTCCTCCAGTAATAATTTCAGTCTATACCCACATGTTTTCAGCGAAAACGGATCATTCAGTGTAAAAAGTACCTGAATAGAAGTACAAAGTACCTCGACTTTAAGTACAATACTTAGTGAAATTACTCAGTTACTTTGGAGTTCCTGCTCAGCTGCAGGCTGATAAAGCTCAGGTGGTGCGCTCACCTGGAAGGTGGAGATGTAGAGATCCTTCCGGAAGGAGAGACCGAGCACGTCCAGGTCCTCGCGCCCGTATCGGAACGCACAAGTCAGCGTGACGAAGACTAGGGTGAGGAAGAGGAGTGGGTGAGCGGAGGAAGAGGCGGCGTCATTTCTTTCATTAAAATTTAAAACAAACTGCGACTCAAACTCTGGTCTATAAAAAAAATATATTTAGATTTAGTTTTTAATTTATTTCTGGAAAACACTGAAAATAAACTCACGTCAGTTTAAGAGAATTCATCATCTAAACAGGCTATTATTTAAAATCCTGTTTAATTTAATAATTGAGAGCATTAAGCTCCTCCCCCTTTGAAGCAGCATGTTTTTGATTGGCTGCCCTTTATATACGACGGTGTGATCGGCAGGATCAGCTTGGAGCTCATTTTTGACTCCGTTTCTGAACCAACACGGACAGTAAAAAGTTCACTTTAGTGGTTTAATGGAAACATCCAAAAATCCCTCCACCAGTTTACAGCAGAGCCGTGACTGTTTGGTCAGATCTTTGTCTCCTTTCTAACGTCCTCAGAATCGAACCGCAGGAGCTTCGAACTAAACAACAGGAACGACAGAAGCAGATCAGCTGATAAAACAGCATGAACTTCAGGTTGGGGGGGGTCACTGATTTAAACCTTTACACTGTGCCAACACAGTAAAGTCTCCGTGCACTTAAATCTGTGCTCCTCCCAGTTCTGGTTTGAACATTCAGCCACATGATCAGCTGATCCCATATTTTCCTTCTAAACTTCCTGTTAAAGGTTTGTATTTTCTTCAGCGAGCTCCTGAACCCCTGCAGGTGTTCCCGCCTACCTTTCCTGTCCTTCAGGTACTCTGGGTCAACGAGGATCACGCCATCTGTTGGCAGGGAGGAGGAAAAACATCAGAAAGCGACGCCCACAAAAGGTCCCTCGTTTAGCTGCTGAGGGTGTGACTGCATGTTCATGAAGCACGTATCGCTTTAGGAACTGCTGTGCACCCGTTTCCAAACAAAATTATTAAAAAGAGTCCAGACTCACCTACTGGGTCCACGTGGTCCAGGTGGTCCACGAAGTCTCGCTTTCCCAGGTAAACTGTCAACTGTACAGACCAATCACAGTTTACTGTGTGACAGCCGACCAATAAAACTGCAGAAATCTCAACATTAAGGTTTCGTGCACGTTTGCAGGTGATGTGCTGCTATATGACGGTAATTTGTTTTATTATCCATTCATTCATTTTCTCACTGTATTTTATTTCTTTTATTAGTAATTGTTCAGGTAGTGAGTGAGCAGCTAAATTTGGTTTTGCTTTCCACTGATATTTACTAGGAGTTTAAATGAGAAGAAAAAAGGCAGGACAAACCAGCCCTTCAAATTTCCACTTTGTTCAGCATAAACAAATCGAACTCATCATTTAATGCGTTCTAATAAAACTTGTCAGCACGGCTGGACTTAAACTTTCAGGCCTTTATCCTGAATTCACAAATTCTGAAGCAAATGAGAATTTTTCTGTTGTTAAACCGAAATATAATTTTAAAATACTGTGTATGACAGGATATGGCTGACGCCCTTCTTTCTTCATCCAGAAGGCCTGTCCTGGCCCACGGACCACAGGTTTGACACCCCCGGTTTAAACCAAAGAGCAACCAACCCTGCAGTTCCCCTAACGTCCACTCGAGGCTCCAACAGTGACATTAAAGAACCCCAGAGTGTAAAGATCCTGAATCCAGGATCTCCAGGAAAAACCGGAGCCTGTTTGTCACCTGCTGAAACACGTCGTGCAGATGATGCTCAAACAGCTGCTTCGTGCAGGAAACTGAAGGTTATTTACACTGAATAACCGGCGGCTGCGTCTGAGATGCCAATCAGTGATGTTGCTCCTGAGAACAACAATGCAAATGTTCTGGTGTGGAGTGTGAAAGGGAATCTCTGCCATCACCGGCTGCAGTTTCTGACCCTAGAGGGATTTCTATTTTCCTATCACCGCTGCAGGGCGTTAAAGGGCCAGTCTGCTGGACCCCACTGACACCTTTACAAACACGTCCCAAAACCGAAGCTTTAAAGAGACCCTGGAGGCCACGCTGCATTTACTGGAGACCAGTTTCCAAGGCAGGAACCTCACCACATGTTCTTCAGAGGTTTGGGAACGCAGCGCTGCAGATAACCTGGAAGTTAGCGAGGAGCTCAGGAGACGTTCCACCATCATTCTGCTTACAGCAGAAATAAGCTCTCATATTTAATGCTGGATTCAATCATCAATTTAGTCTGGATAAACATACAGTTTCCTATATTTTATTGGAGCAAAGGTCCATGACACAAACGTGTGCTTGTTTAATAAAATACTGGTTAATAAGGGTTAATATGGATGATTCTCTCCTGTGTGTGCACTGAAACTCAGAGCTGTGTTTTATGTCCTTTACAGTCTGTAGAAAGCAGAACTCACAGCAGCATCTACACTGAACTTCCTCATCACGCTGATCCCGCTTCAGGGGAAGTATCAGACTTTACACTGGCGAGGGAACCTGGACCTGCCAAACGTACGCTTGGTCTCGATGATCCTGTTCTAATAAAGCTGGAAGCAGAGCTGAGACGGGGAGCCTGCAGGTACTGATGCATCTTATAAAGCCCTAACGGATTTTATTCTCCTTTTTTCAGCAGTGTGTGTGTTTGAGAGGTCGGCATGAATCAAGCTTGGTGTTCTTCCGGTGGTAAAGTCAGGAAGTGGTTTGCAGCATTGAGTCAGAACTCACCTTGCAGTTGGGGCTCGACTTCTTGAAAACTCTGAGAGGGTTTGAGAAGAGGAGGCAGAGGGGAGGAAGAAGAAAAAGATGTTCATGTTAGTTTTTCTGGGTGAACTTTGTGTCATTAAACCTTAGAGAGCTGCAAACCGCCTTCTAGACCTGCTGCGGGAGAAAATAACCTGAGGAAGCGTCTCGGCCTCCTGCTGCATTGAAACACACAGCGGCCTCGCTTCAAACTGATGGTGGGGAGGGGGAGAAGTGGTAAACCTGCGTGTGACCCGGGGGGTTATTATGGGATGTCACCACAATATTTTACCAGGGTAACAGATGGGGGTTTGCAGGACATCCTGTAACCTACACTTTTAAATTTACTTCAAACACCTCCGACCGAACTGCGTGTAAAAGTCCCCATCAAACAGTTTAACCTGCAGAAACCTGCTGCAAGTTCATCAGTATGTGGACAGAATATGGCTGCTGTGCAACACACCTGACAATCCACCTGCCAAGACCCTTGAAAACCTGCACTAGGGGTTTCAAGGCCTGGAGAACAAGATGCATGCTGATGATTTCAGCCTCTCTGTGCAGCTTGAGCCGAGCGAGGCTGACTGAGGTCGGCCTCTTCTTCCACCACAAACAGAAGTGTGGAGCTCACAGTTTCTCTGGTTTTAAGCAGTTATTCGAGCTCTGCCGGGACGAGGCGACGCCGTCCTGCACGCCGAGCGACTGCTTTCACCGCTTCAACACGTCACCCCAGCACAGCGTTTTCAGCTCCTGCTTCCTGTCACAGCCGCTGATCCTTTCCACACTCCGGTTATATTTAGATCACTTCAAAGCATGAATTAAAACTGATTTACAGGTTTCTGTGGCTCCAGTTTTGGCGCTCGAGGCTTATTTACGGCTGTGGTGTTTTTTAATCTGCAGCTTCAACTCTAAAAAGAACAAAAACACGCCGTAATGAGCTGCAGATATGAAGCACACGCAGCTCAGCTCAACGCCTCTTCGGGCGACGCCGTTCCAGATCGGCTTTCTAATTAGGGCTGATAACATTTTCTTAATTGATTACCCTCTGAAACACCACCGCACACATACACACAGCTTTTTAGAACCAGAGGCGACTAATCACCCCAAAACATCCTGTTTTAAATCAAACACTTTCCTGCAGAAACAGGAAGTTATAGCCTCAACTTAATTGTTTTATTTCCATCACTAATAAATTGATTGATGGTTTCATCTAATCAAAGGTGCCATCATTTTCTGTCCAGCTCTGTGGTCATTTGTCTTTTTACAGCCCAAGAACCCAAAAGGTTGGAAGGGTTCAGAGAGAACCTGTCAAATCAAAGCTGCCTGCAGTTTCGTGCGATCAACGCCTCAAAGTTCAAACCGTTCTGTTCGTTTATGCTTTGCTCATCAAATCTCAGCGTGCACATTTGAATATTCAGAAAAAACGACTCAAGATTTAAATGCTGCAGAGAAGAAACGCAGAGAGACAATGAAAACGGCGTCTGCTCAGGTGTCTCCTGCTCCCATTGGTGCACGTTTGAGGCCAAAGTCTTAAATAATGAGGTCAGTGTGTGCAAGTAATCCCAGGAAAGCCCGGCTAAAGAAAGCACAACAAACAAAGATTAAAGTGTGTGATTGTTCTCATCACTCCTTCAAAAACAGTCTGAAGCTGGTTTTTGGTTGAGCGAATGCTAAACGGCACAAACACATATTCTCTAAAGATATCCGGGTTAGTTATTCTGTTCCACATGAATCCGTTTTGCTTCCGTTTGAAAGCATTTCCGTGACTTCACCTTCAGAGAAGCAGGAACACACTGGAGCTAAGTGGGTCACCCTCCACCCCGATTATCTCAGCACACGGTTTCCAAACTTTGTGCCAATATGAGTTATCAGCACCTTCCACAGAGGCCCACAGCGCTGCCAAATCACTGAATAGTGATAGCAGCAGCTTGCCAGCACCTTTCAAACCATCACAAATCACTAACGTGGCTAAAGCTCAAACTGCCATCGACTTGTTTCATTTTAGTTGTTGCTAATTTCAGCTCTCGTTTGACCTTTTTTTATGTTTAATGTTTGCGATCGCTGGACCAACAGGAGCTCTTGGACACATTCTGGCTCTTTGACCAGTTACAGTCTAATAATGAGGATTATTAGACCTCTCAGTGACGGAGGTCATCACACCCAGCTGTGGTTTAGGAAACTAAAATGGAGGGTTGGTCAGTAAACCGTGGCTCCAATAACTCCTCGTGCCGTCCTGCCTGATCCTGAGGATTCATCAAGACTCTGCAGGACACAGGAGTAAATATTCCTCATTGAGCGGCTAACTGGAACGGCCTCGTCTGTTCTCGACTCCGACAACGTTACAGCTGAAACCTGCTGTGCAGAGTAAACACCGTTTGGACTGACGGAGCTGTTGGGACTGCTGGAGTTCCAGCCGAGCAGCTGTTTCCTACTCCAGGAGCTCAGCTCCATCACAGCCACGCGCAGAGATCGTTACATCTCCTCCTGCTCTGTGATTCGTTTTTTTTAAAGCAGCTGATCACATTTATTGTTGTGCAGCCGCTGCAGCATTTATGTTCATTCTAAAACACCTTCAAGTTACTTGTTCGGCAGTCAGTGAGTAAAAATAGTTTTATCATGGAAATCATCCATTTATTGAGTTTAAACTGCTGGTTGTTCCTGCGGCTGAGTAGACAGAGTACCAGGAACCTCTGGCTCATTTCCATGTTTTTATTCTGGGACTTTACCCGAGTGGTTTTGCATGAGTCACAGTTCAAAATAATCCTTCCTCTTCCTTCCCAACTCCGGCCTCAGTTCAGCCTCCATCTCAAACCGGCTCTTTTAGCTCCTTTAAGACTTTTTTCTGACTTCTGGAAGTCTGCCACTTAAGCTCCACATCGTAAAGAAGCTTTGAAGAGCAGGTGGGTGGGGCTTCTGTGGGTGGGGGTGGGGCTTCTGTGGGTGGGGGTGGGGCTTCTGTGCCTTAGATTACCATATTAAAGATACCCCCCCCACCCTTTAATATCATACATGTTTGCATGAGAAGTCTTTGGTGTGTGTCATTAACAATTAAATGTAATTAATGTTACAGCCTTTTCTTTGTGAAATCTCAAACACCTGATGTGATCTTCAGGTGTTTGTCGAGCCGTCCTTCCTCCACAGCTGCAGAGCGACGTGAGCTGCCGTCAAGGGAAAACGCTCACCTAAACAGGCTTTAACACCCGGCTGGCTGCTTCCAGAAACTTTCCAGCTGGATAATTGTCA
>VUQJ01014274.1:3304-15432 GCA_015108635.1 Andinoacara biseriatus
AACCCAATAATTTATTATTTGCATCATCTGCTTTTCTGTTGTCATTAGAACCTCAGTTGGCGCCTTTTCTTTAAGCATTTTTCACTTTATTTTTTCCGCTTGCAGGAGAAAATGGGTTGACAACAGTCTCCTCCATACCTTCAGTTCCCACCAGGGAGCGAGTGCGTGGTAGAGGGATAAAAGACTGCCCCTACTGTGGCAAAGCCTTTCGCTCTTCACATCATCTCAAAGTGCACCTCAGAGTTCACACAGGTGAGATACCGCTGCGAGTTTAACAAACCACATTTACTTTTTTAACGTTTATAAATCCATGGAAAGGTTGCATTGAGCATCTTTGCTTTTGTAGAACTACAGTTTTTTCTTTTTTCATACATTTACCCCAGAGGCCTGGCCAGCGCTAATCATAGCCCTCTACCGTAGGCTACTGAGCTGCTCCATCGGAGCAACTTGAGCTTAAGTGCCTTGCTTGAGCGTATATTAACAGTAGTTTCTGGGGAAAAAATCAAGCCACTCCAGGGATTAAAACAGGGGAATAGCTCATTTCTTTCACTGGTCTCTAACCTTACGCCCAGTAAATGCTACAAAAGAAAATCTTTTAATGTCTTGTCCACTAATTAAACAGTTGTCCTCATGTCTCTGCTTTGATTTGTAGAATGCAAAGTTGTGCAAAATGAGAATTGGTGTGGTTTTATGTTTTTTTTTTAGAATCTACATTTTATGTACACTTTGTACACACAGATTTAATTAATATTAAGTATATCAAGATACTAAACAATAAACAAGTAGAATTAAGGAAAAATAGCATAAGTCAATCAATATTTCAATCATTTAATCTTTTAGATTCTGATTCTCTGTCCTTGAAAGTATTTTCAAAATTGATCTTAAATACTGTAGAGAGGAAACAAATTGTAACCGATCCTTTAGAGGACTTTAAGATAAAAAACGATGGATAAAAAAATCAGAGTATTGGATTTCTAATAACAAACGAATGGGACTTTAATGAAAGTTGGGATCTCTAACAGCACTCACTCATACTATTAATTAATAATTCATATTCATAAGACTTTATCAGCATGAGTCATTGTCATTTTTCATTATTTGCCTTCAGGTGATATATTTGATCAAAATTAAAACCCATCTCTCATTTTTGAGATGCCACCTATCACTACTAACTGGAGGACTTCCCATAAACACAGCGGCCAAAATGTACCCAGTGAAGTCTTTTTAAGAGTTGCCATAATCATGACTTATCTATAGCTGAAGGGACTTATCTCAACGCTTTTATATTTCTCCCAATCACGCACAGCTCATTTTCTCATACACTTCTGCTTCTGTTCCATCAAGTGATTATCACATGGTCAGTAATTAAAGCAAATTATGATAATGCTCTCTTCAGAATCTCTTTTCCCATCAAGAGTTTCAGTGTATCTTTGGCGTTTGTTTCACCAACAAAATCTAGTTCTTCCTGCATTTGCATGTGTGGCTGCACTCAGACCTGCCTTCCTCCTATGTGACCAGTCTTTTTGTCCCTTGTGAATGAGATCATTTACGCTTTTCATATGTTTTACGTTTCCTGATATTAATGTGCAACATCATCCCCTTTATCTTTCCCAGCTGTGTCATTTTAATGAGTAATGGAATACTGCCATCTCTCTTTGAAACATGCAACTGCATCTCTTCCTCAACACTCCTCAAATGATCTTATACTCTGTGTGTGATTTTGCAAAATACTTGCTATTTTATAATAAATGCTATAGTGTTTCAGATTATTGAAAGTACTTTCTAACTTACTTGGACAGTGATTGCATTTTTCACTTTTGTATATGAAACCAATTAGACTCTTGAAACTTGGCCAACTCAGTGAACCTTCGGTCAGCAAATCACCTAGAGAGTGTCCGTGAGATAGTCCTCAGTAAATAGGAGTGAGTGAAGCCAAATGGATTAAATAAAGATTTTCTTATGCTTAAATTTCATTTTGGCTTACACACAAAAAAAACAACTATATGTCAGTATCGAAATGAATCAATACAACCTTGTTTTATTTATAGGCAAAATGGGCTTTCTTGTGAAAAAAAATCACAAGGATGCAAGTATAGCTGAATCAAAACAAATATATAAAATCATGTGAAAAATAAAATTTCCACAGGACTCTATGCAGTTCTGTCAAAAGCACCTCATGATCCAAAAGCACGTAGAACCAAATTTAGCAGATATAACTTGAAGTAATCATTTGTTGTATGACTTTATCAGTCTGTACCATCATTGTGAAATTTTGATCTCCACCTCTTTACAATGCTCCTTCAATTCTTTGAGGTTTTCAGGCATTCATTTATGCACAGATCACTTAAGATCCTTACACAGTTTTTCAGTCAGGTCGAGATCTGCATGTTGACCGGGCCACTGCAACAGCTTAATGCTTTTCAGCCATTCTGTTGTAGATTTGTTGCATTTATCGTGTTGCACAACTCAGTTTCAGACAAGCTTTAGCTGTCAGACAAATGTCTTCACATTTGACTCTAGAATCAGTATACACAGGAGTTCAAGGTTGATTCAGTGATCGTGTGGCTGCAAAACAAGCCTGAATTATGACCTGTCCACCACCGTGCTTGATGACTGATATGAGGCATTTGTGCCAATATGCTATGTCTGTGCATAATGGCCAGACAGCTACACTTTGGTCGTGTCTGTCCAAAGGACATTGTTCCAAAAATCTTGTGGTATGTGGTTTGTTCAGATGAAACTTTGCAAACCTAATCTGTGCTGCCATGTTCTTTTTAGAGTGAACAAGTTTTCTCCTGGCAACCCTTCCAAACAAGCCATACTTATTCCGCCATTTTCTAATTGAACTGTAATGATCTTTAACATTAAACATACTAACTGAGGCCAGTAGAGTCTGAGATTCAGCTCTTGTTTTTTTGCATATTCGCTGAGCATTGCACAGTCTGACCTTGAGGTGAATTTGCTGGAATGTTCACTCCTGGGAAGATTGTGGCATTGTGTCAACACACACCTGAATGTTCCAGACCAGAAAACTGTCAAATGTCTGCTTTTATAGAGCAGCTCGCACTTAGTTCCTGGTTGTACTTACTATCTTAATTCCTATGGAAGCAGTAAGGGTGTACTTAGTTTTTAACCGGACTGCAGAGAGTCCTGCGAAAGCTTTCTTTTTCATATGACTTTGTATATTTGTATAAGAAGCAACTGTTTTTCAGGGTCAAAGGTGACCACTATCAGGTTGCAGGGAATGAGAGTTCTCCCCCATGTAGAAATGATCCAGTAATAACTTATGGTAGCTATCTTTGACCAGCTAATCTGACTGTTCAAGATTCAACTGGGTTTTTACCCTTTTGAGGTGGATTTTTGTAGCTTTATCTTTTACTGTTCTGTCAGTTGGTGGATGATGCACTACATGTGCAATCCAGTAAAATTCACAATCTTTCTTAATCGTATTTTCTCTAGGTGAGAGACCCTACAAATGCCCCCACTGTGACTATGCGGGTACTCAATCTGGCTCTCTGAAGTACCACCTCCAGCGGCACCACAGGGAGCAACGCAATGCCTTATCAGCTGCCTCAAATTCCTCCTCCTCTGGTCTCACCTCCACTATCAACAGTCTCACCTCTGGCACATCTGGATTGGTCAAGCAGCGCCGATCTCAACTCAACCACGGCCCGGTCAACCGGGTTCCAACAGACACCTCCACCTCTCGACACAGCCAGCAGTCTTGGCTCCTGGGGCTTCCAGACCAGCGGGAGCATCGAAAGGCCTTAGCAGCTCTAAGAGATGTCGACTTGGAGACCCAGTACAGGTACCTGTCTGGAGTAATGGGTGCACTTTACCAAGGTGGAATGGAAGGAGGCTGGATCAGGGAGTCTCCTCCACCAAAGGCGCCTAAAGTGTCACGGCGCAAGCCCCTTACTACAAGCCGAATGGTTCAGCCATCAAGTGACAAGGAAGTACCTGTGCCATCAACTCAGGAGGGTGGGTTTGAGCCGCTGGATCTGTCCCGTCGCACTTCACCTGGTCTTGGAGGGATGGAGGACGATGTAGGCATGAGTGTAAGAGAAGGGGGCGATGATGCTGTAGAGGATAGTTCAACAGGGGTCAAATTGAGCCAGTGTTTGTTTTGTCCTTTTCGAACATCATCAGCAGAGCTAATGGCCATGCATCTCCAGGTCAACCACACCAGTAAGTCCAGACGCAAAAGAAGCTCTTCAGTTATCCTGGATGATGATGGAACCTCAAAGGCCACAAAGCCAAGGATGGGTCACTCCCACCTCGACCCTCTGACAATATGGAGGCACGTAAGTGAGGGAGAGTCCCAAGCCTCCATGGGGGAATGGTCCTCAACTCAGGCCCAGACCCTTAATGGTCTCTCTGAGCATACAGCAGAACATCTGACTGATGCTCTTGAACACCCAAACTCCATGTCCTCAGTATCAAAGAATGTAACAGAGGGTCCAGCACTCAAGAGTAAAATTGATGGAGAGAAAGATGACCAAGAAGAGGAATTTGAAGAGAATTTGGAGAACAGCAGTCTAGAGGATTCACAAGACCAGGATCTGAGGATGTCCCTCGCTCTTTCACCAGCCCTGAGCTCTAACCACATGGCAGGGGAGGATGAAAGAGTCTTAAGAGATTAAAATGTGTTGAATGACACCACTTTAATTGGAGTGTTGGGTTCAATTTTTGACACAGGATTGAAGAAAGGGCAGAAAGTATTGGAGAGAGAGAAGTTGATTATGGTTAATGGAGTTTTGCCCAGTAATACCTTCACTTCTGGGCAGTCATGAGGAGTCTTGACAGAGAAGAAAACCACAACTGTGATGTTTCCTCTGTCATCATTTGTCTACTTGAGTTCAGACTTTGTGGTTCGCCACAAAATATGGTAAAAAAAAATTCCTGTAAAAAGAGAGAGCATGGATGCATCTTTTCAGGATTTTTTAGGCCACGTTTTCTATTTGTTTTTCAAACTTCACTGAAAGATGGGTGATTTTTACAATGATCTCCAATTTGATAATCGAAAGATCTAGGGCAAGATCCTGCATCATTCTAAAGTCTTGCATTTATCCTACACTTATAATGGACTGTACGTCCCAGACTACTACACTGACCGTGCTGAAGCCAGCTGGGACTAGATGCTCTCCTGACTGACCATTGAACAGCTTCAGGTTCCTCCTAAAACTACGACAAAAAGACATGGAGGAAACTTTAGTCTAGAAAAGTTTCAAGCTGTAAACCTCAGCTAAGCTATTCTTTATTAATTTAAGGCATGAGGCAACTGCTGCAGGCTGCGTGCGTTCCTTCAACTAGGTATCACTGCCTTGTTTGTCAGAAAAGTGTTTCTTGATGACTGTCCTAAAGAAAAACAGAAAGTTTGTAATATTTTTGTTTGTTTGTTTTCAGTTAGTGCCTGTTCATGTATGTTGTCGAGAGACTCTCTGGTATCCCTGCCCATCGAGGCTCTGATAGATCGTTCATTTTTATCTGAATATACAGTTTAAAACAATTTAAGTACAATATATTTGTTAAAAGTGGTTCTAGGGTGTTGTGAATAGTTCAGTTGTAAAAGAATTGCTACATCATAATGTAATGTCCTTGACACAGACTGTAGCTGTTTGTGGCTCAGCTCGAAAAGAACAAAAAAAAAAAAAGTATGTGATATAATGTGAGGAAAGGTCAAAAGCTGAGTGGTTAAAAAAAGGCGGTCAGAGTTCAAAATTCAGTGTTTACAATGGTAGCGGTTGTTGGTTGGGTTCGCAAATGCACCAACAGAACACAGAGCAAGAGTCTGTGTGAGGGCTGAAGGGGCAACACTCGAGCTCCTGAATACAATCAACTGACACATTGTTTTAAAGAGACTAAGACTGTGTCAAAAAAAAGGAAAATTTTAACTTTTTACAAGGTAGAGAACGATGAAGAAAGCAGTCTAGCTGCCAGGCAGGACTAAATCTAAGAAACAAACTGTACTTTTGGGTTACGGTGTGTTTTAGATGAGTAGATTCCCTCTCTTCTTCTTTTTTTTTTATAAGAAAAGACAATGGTAGGAGTAATTATTAAAACACTAACAAACGCATAGGCATCCCAGTAGAATATGTGTAGCTTTTGTAAAGACGAGAAAAAAAAGCCGACTTTTGTTTATTTTCATTTCAAGATGCTTACAGAAAAAGGTTATCAATATAGGTGATACTGATTATAATGTTTGTGAGCTAAGACTAGTTGGAATGTCTATACAGAGCACTGTGCAAGTTTTTTGAGTTCCCAAAGTAGTTGTTTTCATTTTTGACTTTATCAATAGACCAAACATTTTTTCAATGGCAGTTGTCACTTTCGGTTGTCATTTTTAAGTGTGTAAATGTGTGGTTTCAGTAGATTTACCCCATCGATTAACAAAATCAGTCAGTTAGGTTGTCATTGTATCAAACATCCAACCACTGAACTGGCAGTAAAAGGAAAAAAAAAAGAAAAAAAAAAAGAAACGTTTTTTGTGGAAACATCCAGTAAACATTTCCTTTTCCTAGTTTGAAGGTATATTTATGAATGTGAGGCATTAATATTCTCTTACACTGGTTAACGGCCTCTATTTATCTGCTAAGAGTCAAATTGATGGGGTAATTTATGATTGTGACCACGCTTTAATGTGCATTAATGTGTTTAAGTTCCCTTTTTAGAGCACCTTATGAGTTTTGTAGTGAAAGTCCCTTAGTGGTGTCTCCTTTAACAACTACTGTCAATGCCACCGTGCCTTCTGTTTCAAGCACTTCCTGGTATATTTTGTAAAACTCACCAAAAGCACTTAGCCTATATCTACACACACTCTTTCCTCTTTCCTATTCCTCTCCAACACATCAGCCCATTCTCTTCATCTTCTTCTCCTGTGTTCACCTCCTGATCCCTCTCTCCTGGTTTCTTTTTTAATTTTTTGCCAGTTTTTCTCCTGCTTTTCAGGCCCATTGGGCCTTAAACAAGGTCACTAGGCCTTACGTTCTAGCATGGCTAGACTCTTAAAAGAATGAACTACCTACTCTTAGACAAGTGAAAGAATTGTTGTAGAAGTAGGGTTAGAGAACTTTTGGTCTTAATACTAACCCTTGGTAAACCAAAGCCCAAGTCTAAGACAAATTTATGTTGTATTTAATCTCATGAGGTGCCAAAACATGTCTGATGTGACACTAAAGCAAATACACTTGAGGAAACAAAATAATTCACCTGTTCTCTCTCTTTCCCCCCATCATGCTTGCTCTCCCTACATGTCCTGCTCTCATCTGTAAACCGTCTATCTCTAGCACCACTTGAAGGTGACGTGTACTATCTGGTATTGAGGCCTTTATTAGATTTTTATTTCAGTTTGTGTGGTGTTTGTTCAATGCCGTTGAGATGGAAAAATGCTCTTATAATGATAAGTATTATTGTTTTAGCATTATGGTAAAAAAAAAAAATCAAGAGAAATGTGTTGTTGAATGTTGTACAGATAGCATTAGAGATGTTGTGTTTTTTTGTTTTTTTTTTAAGGAGAGCACAAACCTGAGCAATGGCCCCTCCAGCTCCTCCCGCTGGCAGATGGGAATAAAATGGCCTGCCAATCATCGTAAATGTCTAATGACAAAAAGTCCCTGAGCTGTGACATATTTTCAAAAGAAACAAAAGCAGCATTCTTCTTTGAAGATTTGAATGTAAGAACGAAGCCATTATTTCCAAATTGGTCGCACAGGAAGAAAAATCCTCCTTGCACCTGAGCCAATCATTTTAGTCTTTTGAAGGCGTAGTATAATAGGAGTAAGACAAACACATGCATGGCTCTGTTGTGAGGCAAACCCAGAAAAGACAGGAAGAGCTTGTCCAAGAACTGGCGAAATGCAGCTTTACGCTCCAAAGATGCACAGTGTAGCTAACAAGGTTTAGCGTTTTCTCCACACCTTCCTACTGTTTCCCTGAGGTGTAGCGGTTTCTTGCGTGATGTCACATGCACATTACGTGAGAGTTTTCTGCCATATTGGACGTGATATAACCAGCAGCCATGAGAGAAAAACGTTAATTTCCAGACTGGTTGGTGGAGGTTGCTAGGTGAAATTGGTCGTAAAGAGGGTGAAGATCCTGTGGTTTCTTTGGTCACTAGCAAATTGTTGTAGTTATCTGTACTTTGCAAGGAAGTTGGAGAATTGTCTGTAAAAACTAACTACTTGCTGAGTGGAAGAAAAGCTTGAAAAAAGTTCAGCACAAACGGAGAATGTTTGCCTTCAAAGTAAAAGTCAGCACATTTCGAAAGACGCAGCTTTTGCTTTGAAAGCAAAGGTCTCTTCTGGTTTGTGTTGCACTTTTCACAGTTTTATTACCATTCGGAGAGAAGCTGGCAAGTGTGTGCCTACAAGTTAGTGTGTTTCACGCAAACAGTAGGCAGCTGCAGCAGTCTTCTAGGAATAAAGGTTTTCACTAACTAGTCAGGGAATACACATTTTTCCCTATTGAGTGGTGGTGGCCAGATGATTGCAGCCTGGTCTTTAGGCCTGTGTGACTGGGGCCTTGTTCACTTGACCCTATATTGTTACACATCCAAAATGGCCGACAAGTTAAAGTCACATTAGCGGTCATATTAGAAGTGGTCATATGACTGCAATGGTATACATGGCATTAAAAAAAAATATATGTATATCTTTAAAAGCTAAGCTACTATTAGTAGGGGTCTGTATAGCTAGAGATGTGCCTTGTTAGTGTAAGAAATACTACTGCTGTTCAGTGAAACCAGTTAGAATTGATACATTGACGTATAAGCTAATCTTCGTACGCTAAAGCTTCCATGTTGCAAACCAGCAAGGTGGGAAGGTGGACAGATGGCATCTTGTTTGACAGTATTTTGATCTAGAAAATAAAAATATGGTCGTGTCTATCCTCTGTCATTTAGATAATCACTATCAGAGCACTGCACAACCACATATACTGTAGCACAGGCCAGGAAAGTAAGCTATTCATGCTAGTACTGTTAATGTTAGCTGCAGGTTTTCATACCATTACACTTATTTGGTCTAAATTTAAGAGTATTGCGACTCAAATAAGAAACTACAAGCAGCCCTACCTTGTTCCATAGATACTGACACATCAAAATAAATATGGTCTGATATACAACCATTTTGTCGCCAAAAGATTATTTAGGCAAAAGGTGTGGACAGCTTCGCCCGTCTTAGCTGGCTCTTCTTTATCAACAGGGAGACAAACTCAGAATATAAATGTATTTCATTGCATTTCCCCATTTTTAGAGAAGTTCCCAATTAGAAATGCAGACAGAATAGGATCACAATTTAACAAACTATTCAAATGTTCCCAAGAAGATTGCTTGTGTTTGTCTGACTCTGAGCTAAGTGAAAAAAAGAAAGAAAAAAAGCTAAAAATTCAGCTAATTTTTGCACAATTTTCAATTTGCTCCCTTGATATTTACAAATCGATGTGAAAAAAGCACCTTATCGCTTCACTGTGAATCAGAATATTTCCCAGAAAAGGATATGTTTGTCACTCCAAAGGGTAGTGTTCATTTTTGTAATATGACAAATCTTTTGCGAGGTGAGGGGGACCATGCTGGGTTTGGGCTCTTGTGTAGTTGACTGCCATTGCAGTGAGGGAAAACTGACCTAACATAGTAGTGACTAATATAACTTTGTGGACAGGTAAAAAAAATAAAATAAATAAAAATAAAACACATTAGAAATAAATAAACACAAAACAAACCATGTCTCTTTTTTTTTATGCCCGTCCATTCAGGATGCAGTTGTTCTTTTAAGTTTGAAAAATCCCCATGAGGTACAATTATTTTGTATGTTGATCAGTAGTCTGTAAAAATGTGTTTGAGATCAGCGAGTCTGAGCTGAGGTGATGCTGCGGTGCAATCCACTCCTTCAAGCAGGTTGAAGGTTGAAACAGAAAACTTCAACTTGTTGCAAAGGGATCCCTCTTGTGGCCATGAGCAGTATTGCAGGAATTTGCATTCCTCACTCTTGAAATTTGTTTCTGCTTATAGGTCAAAAGAAATTTCAGCAAAATAGACTAAACTGCTGCATCATTTTTTCACTTTGGTGTCTTTCAATTCAGCCCTCTGTTGGTTGATCATTTTCATTTCCATCAAATAATGTGACTAACTCATTACCCAGTCCATATCAGTATAGATATCCAGCATGATTTTTTTTCCCCATTGAGATTGGTTTTCAAATTGTTTCTTTAATTTAATTTTTATTTTGAGCAGTATATATATCTTTTTCAAACAGTTATCTTGTAACCCCATAAATGTATGATGGGACCCTCGGTCAAGTTCATATACTGTTCTACAGTTCTAAACAGTCTGGAGACTGACTTAGAAGATTTATTTTAATTGCAAACTGTACAGCAACCAACTGTTGGTGGTTTTTAAAAAATATGCTAGCATATCCTGCTAGCAAGTGAGAAATGGTGCAGTATATTCACAAAAGGACAGCAATGTAAAGTTAGCTGAATATTCACAGATCAAACATAACATAATGACCACTGACAGTGAAGTGAATAACACTAATTATCTCTTCATCACGGCACCTGTTAGTGGGTGGGATATATTAGGGAGCAACTGAACATTTTGTCCTCAAACTTGATGTGTTGCTTCAAGCCGGAAAAACGGGAAAGAGTAAGGATTTAAGCAAGTTTGATAAGGGCCAAATTGTGAGGCTAGATGACTGGGTCAGAGCATCTCCAGAACTGAAGCTCCTGTGGGGTGTTCCAGGTCTGTGGTGGTCAGTGTCTCTTGAAAGTTGAGCTACGGTAGCATAAATTGCCAAAAAGGTTTGTGCTGGTTCTGAGAGAAAGCTGTCAGAATACACAGCGCATCACAGTTTGTTGTGTTTGGGGCTGCGGACCAGTCAGGGTGCCTACGCTGACCCCTGACACCCACCAAAAATGCCAACAATGGGCACGTGAACATCAGAACTGGACCACTGAGCAATGGACGAAGGTGGGCTGCTCTAATGAATCACGTTTTCTTTTACGTCACATGGATGATCGGGTGCGTGTGCATTGCTTAAACTGGGGGACACCAGGCACCAGAATGCACTGTGGGAAGAAGACAAGCTGGCAGAGGCAGTGCGATGCATTAGACAATGTTCTGCTGGCAAACGTTGGGTCCTGCCATCCGTGTGGATGCTACTTTGACACGTACCACCTACCTAAGCATTGTTGCACTCATTTACACCCTTTTGTGGAAATGGTATTGACCGATTGCTGTGACCTCTTTTAGCAGGATAATGCTTCCTGTCACAAAGCAGAAATGGTCCGGGAATGATTTGAGGAGCACAACAATGAGTTTGAGGTGTTGACTCCCCAGGTCTCAATCCAATCGAGCATCTGTGGATGTGCTGAACGAGCAAGTCTGATCCATGGAGGCCCCACCTCACAACTTACAGTACTCAAAGGATCTGTTGTTGGTGGTGTAGACACCACAGCACACCTTTAGGACTAGTGGGGACCATGCCTCGATGGGTCAGGGCTGTTATGGCAGAAAAAGGAGGACTAACACAATATTAAGCAGGTGGTCATAATGCTCTACTTGATTGGTGTATAAGAGCTGGATTTTGCAGCTGTTTTAAGCTTATTTAATCTGTTTGGAAGCTTTTTTTTCTGCCACTGAAAGGAACATGTTTTGCAATCCATAAATCAAAATTCTGAGTTATTTTTATCTCTCTCTTTTCAGCGGCAGAAACAAGCTTCCTGTGATGTTTTTAGCTTTTGGGGTAAATTGGCTTATGGAAATCGTTTCACGTCATGCATATTCTGTTTTAGAAACATTCAAAAGTTACACAAATTTAACAAAACCATTAGTGACTACACAAGATCTGGTCTGCAGTTATTTAAAAGCCACCCATGCTTGTGCTGCATTTTTCCATCACTGTGTTTCATCCCTTAATCAGGGCTACTTTTGACATTTAAGACCTACTTACAACACTTCTAAATGTTGCTTGGGTCACGCGTGGCCCAAATGCCAAGGCACTCCTGACATTTGGCCCAATAAAGGTTGACTTGTGGCTGAGTTTACTAAGCTGGACTCACCGTGAGTCAGCTGTGTCACTCAAAGACAAGTGTGGCCCACATTTGAACTGCAGATGTGGGTCATATCTGGTGCT
>VUQJ01014274.1:15688-28289 GCA_015108635.1 Andinoacara biseriatus
CTCACAACTTACAGTACTCAAAGGATCTGCTATTGGTGGTGTAGACACCACAGCACACCTTTAGGACTAGTGGGGACCATGCCTCGATGGGTCAGGGCTGTTTCGGCAAGAAAAGGGGGACTAACAATATTAGGCAGATGGCCATAATTTTATACCTGATCATGTGTACACACACACACACACACAAATAATTACAATATTATTAATTTACATATCGCTGGTACTGGGTTGGGCCCCATTTTGCCTTCAGATGTGCTGAAATTCTTTGTAGAACCGATTCAACAAGGTGAAGGAAACATTCCTCAGAGATTTTAGTCCATATTGACATGACAGCATCACAGCTGCTGCAGATTTGTCAGCTTCACATCCATGATGAGAATAGCCAATTCCACCTCATTCTATTTGACTGAGATCTGGGGACTGTGGAGGCCATTAGAGTACAGTGATCTCATTGTCATGTTCAAGAAACCGATTTGAGCTTTGTGACATGGTGTGTTATCCTGCTGGAAGCAGCCATCAGAGGATGGATGCACTGTGCTCATAAAGGGATGAACAAGGTCAGCAACAATACTCAGGTAGGCTGAGGAGTTTAAATGATGCTCAGTTGATACTAAGGAGCCCAAAATGAGACAAGAAAAGATCCCCACACCATTACACCACTACCACCAGTCTCAACCATTCATATAAGGCCAGATGGATCCATGCTTTCATGTGGTCTACACCAAATTCTGACCCTACCCTCTGAATGCCGCAGCAGAAATCGAGACCAGGCAACAATTTTCTACACTTTAGTGTTTCAGTTTTGGAGCGCACATGTGAATTGTAGCCTCAGTTTCCTATTCTTAGTTGACAGTCCTGGGCTTCTGCCGCTGTAGCCCATCTGCTTTGAGCTTCATTGCACCTTCAGCAATGCCCTTCTGTATACCTTGGTTTTGTAATGAGTGGTTATTCACGTTATTGTTGCCTTCCCATCAGCTAGAAGCAGCCTGGCCAGTCTCCTCTGATCGCCGACATCACCCAGAGACCTGCTGCTCACTGGATAGTTTCTCTTTTCAGACCATTCTCCATAATCCCTGGAGATGGTTGTGTGGGAAAATCCCATCAGCAGTTTCTGAAACAATTTTGTGACACCAACAACCATGCCACATTCAGAATCACTTAAAATTATCTTTCTTCTCCATTCTGATGCTCAATTTGAACTTCAGTAGGTTGTCTTGACCGTGTCTCCATGCCTAAATGCACCGAGTTGCTGCCATGTGATTGGCTAATTAGATATTTGTGTTAACAAGTAGTTGAAGAGAACACAATGCTGTAGATCTGGAATTAAAGCTGGTTTAAAGTTTGTTTTTAGATGAGGGCTGAAAAGTTTGTGGTCATTTGGCACCCTCTAGTGGCTGATACCACACTCAGCTGCATTTTGAGATATTATTTTGAGGCCTTGAACACTTTTCAACTGGAAATTTCAACAAGTCAGATTCAGCAAATACAAACCTTTCCTGGCTTCTTCCTCCAGCTCATCCCAGTCTTTCCCGCTCTCCTCTTCACTCCCCAGAGACGCACTGTAATCTGCAACACATCACAGTGCCAAAATGTAAAAATCAGATTTAATCGGTGTGTACAAGTCATCATTTTATCCACAAAAAATGTAAGACTAGAAAGAAAAAAAGTACCTAATCTTTACATCTCAGAGGTTCAAATTAAATCTATAACATACCAGAGTCCTCTGTCTCTGAGCTGTAATCCTCATCACTGTCTTCCTCTTCCTCTTCTTCTTCATCTGCAGATGGGTTGAACGTCTCATCCTCCATTTCGGACTCTGAATCTTCCTCTGCGCCGCTTCCCTGAGGCAAAAACAATACAGACGGATGTTATTGCAAAGGCAAGACAACCTCAGTAAACTAACGGTCAATTTATTTAGTTATGACTCAAATGGTGTTCATGAGAAAAAATTGGAACATTAAAAAAAAAAAAAAAAAAAAAAAAAAAAAGAACTGGGAAACACTCACCTCGCTCTCTGGATCCAAGAAAGACCAGCCTCCTTGTTCGAAGAATCCCTCTGGGTCGTCAACAATGGTCTTCATGATCTTGGTCCAGTTCAGAGACTGGACTCCCTCTGTGTACTTGATGTCACAAGAGCTAAAAAGGGGGAGAAAAGCATTTCAATGATAATCCATCTGAGTGCAGGTTAAAGTCAGACATCTAAATAAGTCTGAAACTGCTAGCCCCCCGACGGCCTTACTTGAGCCACTCTTTGATGGGGTCGAGGGAGTTCACGGGTACTGCGTTGATCATAGTGACCTTCTTGTTGTAGTCCTTATAAACGATGACCACGTCGAAGTTCTTCAGGTGGAACTGCACACGCTCGAAATGGACCAGCTCCACCTCATCCAGAGTCACAACAAATGGCGGCTGCAGACGGACCAAAAAAAAATTTTCATAAACAGCTTTTGCTCTGCAGGTGACTACACACATTAAAAAAATTTTATTACAGAGCCAAAAAAACCCCCCAAAACATTCTCCAGCTCAGTGTCAGGTGCTCACTCACCCATTCAGTAACATTCACAAGAGAACTGGACGTGGGTTGCAGCAGGCAGGTACTCCTGTAGGGGGCGCCCTGGAACCTGTAAACAAAAGATACAAGATGCAAAAGATACACGCTCACAGAGGCGTTCACGTTCTCCTCAGTTTCACATCTGTTCCAGACGATCCGATTTACCCACCCCAGGTCTCTGAAGGGCACCTCGAACTCCAGCTCCTCTTTAGTCAGCGTCTCCACCTTTTCAATGAAGTTCTTGAAGGCCGACTTGAGCTTGTGCCTCATCTCCCGCTCCATCTGCTCGGCGTACAGGTCGTCTCGGTCGTGCATGTGTTGGTGTTTGCCCAAGTCTGTGGTGATCTCGCCCACCTCTGTGTAGAACTGGACGTCTGTGTGGCGTCTCTTGCCAAACATGATGGCGTTCTGCAGGAAAACACCATGAAACCGTGTGAATACTGTTCAAGTTACTCCTAATTTTCATGCCATTTTAAGACTAAAAGGAATAGTTTGGCCACCAGGAAAGACAACCAGAAAATTAATAAGCCTAAGAGTTATGACCGTTTAATCATCACAGTCAAACTTGAGCGATATCAATCTGTCCAGTCAGGAAGCAGAAAACTTTATGAATCCAATTCATGTTTTGGTGCAAATAAAGAGCCGGATTACCTGCACAACCTGAATGGACTGCAGGTACCGTCACAAGCTGCCAAAATTGAAAAAGACTCACAAAAACTACAGAAATATCAGTGAGGAAGAGTAAGGAGAGCGCTCCGTGGATACTGAATGCACCTGTGATGACTGAGTGTTCCCTTCACTTTTTTTTTGAAGAAATCAAAGACATTTATTTGTTGTGCAAACCCTATTTAAGACTTTAAGGTCTAAAACGACTAACATTTTCAGGGCTTTTATTTTTAAATGAGCATACCTTGAGGTGGAAGTGCAGTACGATGATCATCTCGCCGTCACACGGCTGGAAGATGGCGTGTTTGATGTTGTTGTAAAGAATGTCCACTTTGTCACCGCGGACTGACGTGAAACGAAAACCTGTGTGGCGAAGAAGGGAGGAGATTTCACCCAAAAACAAAACAAAACACTTCCAGGGCTTAGGCACACTCATTTCCCTGCCTTCCCGTTAACTGGTCTCCTCACCATTAGTATGAGCCTCCAGTGATCCCTGCATCCTCTTCTGTGCAATATTGGGTCTGATGTAGAGGTCTTTAAGTTTGGGGTTGCTGCGGTTGAGGTTGATCACTAGTGAGTCTTGTTTGACAATACCCTCCTTCTCCTTCTCTTCGGCCTCTCGCGTTTTGTAGCGCTTCTGTACCTCCTTGATGATGCGGAAGGCGTTCTGCAGGTTGGTGGAGGGCACCGACGTGTCACCGGGGGCCTTCAGGTTGGACGCCCGGTACGTGCTGATGGGGGAGGAAGAAACAGGGAGCTTGAAAATATGTAAATAGTATGACTATACATTCAACATCAAAGAAGTTAATTTCAAACCAGGCTGTTGGAACGTCAGCGGATTTTAGTCCTGCAATGTCAGATTTCTGTCAAATACTGCAGCATGACAAATTTCTAGTGACCTGCAAAGCTGTGTGTGCACACACGCCCCTAAAAAGGCCTGGAAATACTCACATTTCTTTGACGAATGTGGCTTCGGGGTTTGGGAAGATATTTCCCTCCTGTCGTCCCAGAGAGCTGCCGGGGACGTAGAAGTTGATCCTCAGGTAGGTGTAGTCACCCTCTACAGACATGCTGATGTTCTAGACATAAAAAGCACATAAACAAGAAAAAGTCAATAATTAAAACCAAAACTGACAAAAAAACCCCCCTGAAAAGTCATCAATATTTGAACTCTCTCCTTAAGCAGGGTTTACTTATACAATTGTTAAAACATTTTATTATAAAATGGTCAACAACACTGTGTAGCCTTTTTTTCATAACTCAACAGTGACCCCCCCCGCCCCCCCCAAGAAAAGGGAAAACCCCTGCATAACCTCAGAGTACCTTGATTGTGGCGATGTGAAATGGCGTGGCGATGCCGAAGACGGGCATGATGACAGTCTCATACTTCTTGTCGATGAAGATCTTCATGTCCCTGATGTCTTTTTCTCTGGGCATCTGAGACACGTTCTTATAGGAGACGTTAGATTTTCTGGCCCTGAGAGGAAACAGAGCGGAGTCGCTTAATGATGAGAAACTTAATTAAATGGGAGAATTTACAGCTCTGCTGCAAGTGTCTTCAGGCTTTATTTTAGAAAGTACACACAATTAAAGGTTCTTGTTCTGCAGAAGCTGGCCTCGACCAAATCAGCAGGCATACAGACCGCCCTGCATTATAGGAAGTACTTTAGGTCACGCATCTTGTACAAAAACCTAGACCATCAACGGTGCCCATTTCCTGTTTGAGTCGCAATTTCAGTTTCACCACAGCTCGGAGAGTCTGTCACTTCCATACACACTACGGGTGACGCAGTAATGCCAAAAATCAATCGCGACGAGACTGACTCGATCTCTACGTCTGTGTGACTGCAGCCTTATTTGATCCTACACCATTACCATGACTGTCACACAACCAAAACAGTCGACAAGTTAACATCATGTGGTTCGTGGTCATGTTTCTGCAAAACCTCAATATGATCATTAGTCTTTTTGTAACCACAGCTATGGACCCCTGGTGGCCTTTTAAGACACTGCAGGTTTAAAGCACTTCCTTACTGGTTTCACGTTTCAGGCCCGAAGACTCCATCTTTTACACCACTTGTGGCAAGGAGCCCCACTCTATTTTAACTGGAGCTGATCTCTCTTTAATGCAGTCATCAAGTTTTTAGTATGAAGTCAGTTTGTTTCTTCTGGCAAAAGTGTTAGCTCATTCTGTGAGAGTACCTTTACAAACCAAACCAACAGTAATGAGACTCACTTCTGAATCTGCTGTTCTCCTTTCTGCTCTGTCAGACGGCGCCGGGCTTCTTCATTCAAATGATTGGCCAACTCCTTCTGGTGAGCCCGCCTCTTCTCTTCTGCTGTCATCTCGTTCTAAGTTTGACAAAAAAAAACAAACAAAAAAAAACAACCCACAACTGAGTGACCACATGGAGACGACAAGGCCACTTTTTAAACAAAATCAAATTTATTTATTTATTTATTTATTTATTTTTAAAGGTGGAAAAACAACATACATGCAGAGAACAGATGTGTTAAAGTTTTGAATGGGACAAAAAACAAACAAACAAAAAACAAAAACAAAAAACAAACAAAAGTGTCACTCAAATAAAAATGACAACTTCATTCCCATCAGCAAAGGGACTTTTGAGACTAAACCAGTTCAGCTGATGAGATTTTAGGAAGAAACAATGAATACTTACCTTCCCAAGTAGCTGGTAGAGTACAAAGACATTCACACTCTTAGTTATCAACACTCCGTCAAGGCAGCATAAATCACAAAAACACCAGTCACGTATTCAGCAACGCAGACATCTACACTTACTCTGGTTCTGTCTGCGAGCAGAGCAGCACTCCGAGCTCCCTTCCCCAGCAGCTCCTCAGCATCGTCACCCTCTTCCTCCTCATCCTCCTCGTCATCATTCTAAGGGAGGGAAAAATCAAGAAAAGCAAAACATGTTTTAAAGCAGCCACATTGACAATACAGGCGCTCTGGTAAACAAAGAACTTGAGGACACAAACATTACAGGTATAGAACAAAAAAAGGAAAAGTACTGTGCACTGAGGTAAATCCAAAATGCATCTGGAGCCATGTTAATGAATTAAAAGTCTCTGAAGCAGCTCTGAACTGCAGCACAGGTGCTGCTGGAGAACAGATGCAGCCAGGTGCTGACAGCACAACAAAACATAATAGCCATAAATTAGCAGGAAAAAAAAGGAGGTAACATCTGAATCCACATACACAGATTTAACTCAGCTAGGCTGCCCCGGTCTATTTTCTAAAAGTGTGGATGCACCTCCTGACATGCTCACCAGGTCCTTCACACCAGCTGCAAACATCAACCAAATCTGTGGCAAACGCTCTAGACCGTTAAACACAAAAACATCCGGTCAACTTAAATACACACTATATGGACTGAAGTTCTGGGCCACCTGCAGGAGCCACTGGACCATGGAAACCCATGAAGCTCCTGGTACTCAGCTTTCAGTCTGATTTTAACGCCAAGAGGAGGTTCAGATTGTTGCAGTTATTGAAGCAGCTGAGCGTTGACGGCTTTTGCGCTCCATGCACTAGGGTTGCACTGATGCACAATGGTGTCCGGCGTTGATGGTTGTCAAGGTGAATGGCATCAAATTTTCTCCATCAATGCATTAAATTAATTGTATCATTATTCTGAGGCTCATAGTAAATTTAAATCTGCTCCACTATAGTTTTGTCTCAAACTTCTACATATAAATAGTTCTGCATGCCCTGAAGGTAATGTGTGTATGTGTTGAGTAACACTGATCCTCCTCCACTCTGTGATCCTTCAGCAGACTGGAAGAGCCAGGAATCGATCCACCGACCTTCCAAATGGTTGACAACCCGCTCTACCACCTGACCCACAGGCAACTCAAGAGGTGTGGAGCAGTACTTTTCCCCCATAAAGTACATTGTATAAAATTTTTAAAAACTGAACCTAAATATGGACATAAATACATCCAAAAGTCAACTGGCTCCTCTTCAGCTCCTGATTCTTACACAAAGTGGGCACTGACCACGTACCTTCAGGAAGATTCCCACGTTTTTGATCTTTTTCTTAACCGGCGTGAGAACTGTAGCAGCCTCTTCCTGTTAAAGAGAGATTTCAGGTTGTAAAAACATACGCTGTGATGTTTCAGTATCAGTATAACAGCAACAAAGTTGACTTGGACGTGATGAAGCAACCAATATCAGATGCTGTGTACAGACCAACCATTTACTGCTGGCTACAATCAACATGCTGCTAACTTCATATTTTTGTTGAGTGAAACTGTAGTTTGCTGACATCTCCTTTGGCTTCAAGCTACTTTATCAACAGCTGACTGGCTGAAAAAAAAATAGAGGATACATCACTGGCTGCAAAGCCTGCTTACCTCATTGATCTGTATTGTGTCACCAATAAACAAGGCATACTTCTTCTGCTCGTCTTTCTTGGCATCTTTATTCAACAGGTCAGAAAAACCCAAACTGATGCTGAACACCATGCCTGATGAAAACACACGTAGGTCTCGGTTAGGTGCTGTAAAACTTCTTCGATGCATAAAACCACCCGTACACTTCATTTACTTAGTTTAACGTGATCCTAAAAATAGCAGTCTCACCTTTTTTCAGTTTGTATTGATTTTTGGCGTTCAAAACCAGCGAACCTTCTCTGAACTCGATCCCCATCGCAAAGCTACGCAGAGGGAAATAAGGATTAAAGTGCTGAAATTTGAGTACGTTTGAGTAAAGGCAGCATCTGCGGGCATTTACCCGAGGTTTTTGGTCAGCTTTGACGCGAGGTCTGACTTCTCTTTCTTCACGTACTCCATGACTGTGTTGTATGCGTCACAGATTTTGACTCCTGCGGAGGACATGCAGGAGGTTCACACATGGTCAGCATTTCTCCTTTTTCTCCTGCGGCCTATCGACTTATTACTCAGTCATTCTCCCAGGTCAAAGCAAAGACATTTACTGGTTTCAGTTTTTAAAATGTAAGTACATGACGCTTTGCTCCATCATGATGACAATTTGAAACTTTTAATATAAGCTCCAACAGGCATTTTTCATTTCAAATGACAAAAATCAAACTATTCAGGCGATCTGTAACGTCCTGTATTTGCACCCAAACCTTATTCCCAGTGTTTTAACGTTAGAAACTCTGTGTAAATACATATTGTAGATTACAGAACACAGAACAGAAACTAGCTGCTCTATCGCCACGCCCTTTTTGTTTTTTTTCTTTTTTTCCTTTAAAAACATGCATCCAAAGCTCCCAGTTTGTGCTGCCAGTATGCTCCTGAACTCACCATGCTTAAGCTCCTTGAGCAGCTCCTCTTCCACCAGCAGCAGGAAGTTGTAGTTGTCCTGCATCTCCTGAGAGGGGTCCACCATGAGGGTGCGCACCAGGTTGGAGCAGTACGATTTGTAGCGGATCCCCATGGCACATGTGATGGCACCAAAGTGCATGTGGTTCTTATCGCTGTATAGAGAAGGAGCGGCAATGTTTCAGATAACGCTACAGCTTTTCTTTCTCATCCTCAGAGACAAAACCCTTCACACTCATATTCACACCTTTGGGCAGTTAAGTGTCACCAGTTAACCTAACCCCACTAATTACTAAAAGTAATAATTTTTTCTTGATTGTATCTTCAGGAAAATTAATCATCAGCCCTGCCAAATACCAATTTATTTAAACATGACAAAATAAATCACAAACCCTCCTACCTCTAACTCCAAGTGCAACTGTACCTCCACACACCTGACTACGCTGAACTTGAGACTGTAGTTCCCTCCGCTCTGGATTATAGGAGGATAACACATCTCCACGGTGGAAGGGTCTGCACCGCCCAGGTACTTCTTCTCCTCGATGGCCTTCTCCACCGACTCTGCCAGCTTGCTGTGACGCACTTTCTGTTGGGGAGGAGCAAAAGACACGGGAATGGAGAGCAAATTCTGATAGATGCGCTCCTGGATTTTCAGCTTCCATAACTGTACTGGCCAAAGGACACAAATTAAAAGCCATGTGTGGAAGCTGCTCTGCTGCAGAAAGTAGCAGTTACACCTTCAAAGATCGTGCTGCAGATCATGAAGAACAAGAAAACCCTGTGCTGATATGAGAGTGTATATGCATTAATCAAACTGTGCTACCTAGGACCTTTGTACTGCAGTTGTATGAATCAAGTCTTTGCAGCAATGCTCCTTAAACCTGGTGGCTCTCACACCTACATTCTCTGTGCAGCAGAAGAATAATCAAACACTCAGTTTCTCCTGACATAAAACAAGATATTCAGTAGCATAAAACACAAGCTGATGCAAAGTCCAGTGCTGCTGTTCCTCCTCACCTCATCTGCATCAACGATCTCCATGACACGCTCCTTGAAGAACTTGGAGTAAACCTCGCTGGTTATGGCTGCTGCCTTCTTCATCAGGCCCAGCTCCCCGTCTTCCTTAACTGCCATTGTGTAGGCGACCACAGCGCTGATGTCCACCTGCGGAGGGAGCACAAAGCAGCTGATCGCGACTGAAACGGGAACACAAAAACCACAGATTTATCTGACACGCTGAACTGCGTCTCACCTTCTCCAGTCCCTCAGCACTAAGCGTGTCATTCCAGCTCTTCATGTACTCTCCCGGGAACTTGTCTTTGCTGAACACGCCCACCGTCTTGCCCTCTTTGCTGCCCCTGATCGCCTCGATCATCTTGTCAAAGTTGGCCTTGTTGCTCTCGTTCTGAAAGACAGGTGACACAAATAGAAGCCTGTGATAAAAAAAAAAATTCTCATGAACTCATAATTTCAAGCAAATTGTGACTTTGACATATTTGCCAAGGCTGTTTACAGGGTTCATCAAGTTTCATTTAAAACAGAACAAATGTTGAGCATTGGAAAACTTTTCACAGCAGAACAAGGCGCTAACGTTAGCATACTGCAGCAGGTACGTAAGCATAGGAAAATTCTCCACCGACTTTTATGTATAAAGAGCCATCGCAGTCTTTCTACACCAGTGCCCCCACCCCTGGACCTTGCTTCACCAACACGGGGACGTGGGTGGGGCATGAAAAGATTTCATCCTGTAAAGTGGGATGTGATGGAAAAAAGTTTTAAAAGCACTAGTTTAAAGTAACCCGCTTGTGCTCCTAATTCCATCTGCCAATTACAACAATTTGCACAGTTCTCTGCAATCTGACAGGACCCTGCCTCTCCATTCTCCACATGCCAGCTGCTGCTGAGTCGTCATCCTCTCCACACCACTATCGTCTCTGTGCTGCCTGTATTTGGCGTATCTGATACCTTTCTAGCTCAAGCCTGAAATTAACTCAATTCCTTTTGTGGAAGCAGCAGGCACGTGCATAAAACAGTTTATTAAGTATAACAAAGGCACGTTATGACAAATTAAAATGATGAGCCATCTCTCCGGAGACTCCACCTTCTAATCTTTGTTTTACTCTGCAAAAGGTGCTCACAACAAATCCTCCACATGCTTCGAGCAGTTCGAGCTTGCAGAAGATGTCCAGAGTGGTAGATGGATGTCAGATACCAGCAAATGTCAAAGCTCAAAGTTAAACCACAGGACCACTGCAAATGACCACTCCCAAAGTCCCGCTCTGATGGAGCCTTTTCTCACCCCTGAATATCACTTTGTTTCAAAATAAACTCTGTTGAAATTACGTATGCTGTGAATTAAAGCAATGAATAATGCTTTTATTGTCATTGCACATGTACGACAAAATTGGATGCAATCCTATCACTGCAGGAGAGCACTTAACAGCTCCATCTTCAACTTGGAAGTCACTATTATCCAATCATATTTAGAAAGCCAACATCAGTAGAGTCTGGATTTTAAGGATGCAACTCGGCAGATACACAAGTGGCTACAAAACTCAATGCACTCTAAAATGAACCCAATATTAGTGGATTTAGCAACATTTGAACACCAGGGGGGGTCAGGTTGAGGGGAGGGGGGGTGCTTTACAGTTTTCCCAAGGTTGTGGTTACAAACCAGATTGCTCTTTGTGCACAAACCTTACTATTAATTACAAATCACACACAGTTTACTTCCAGGTGTGTGCACGGAGACATCTTTACGTGCGTTACCTTTTCTCTGGTGAGCAGTGTGATGGGCGGGACACCGTTGGCGTTCTCGTTGCCTTTAGTTACAGCCACCTGTTTGAGGAAATCCACCTTCTTCTTGCTGGCGAGGAAGATGATTTTGGTGTCACAGAACACCATGATGGTGTCCGTCAGTTCGTAGCCGAACAGCCATGTCTGAGGAAAACAAGCAAAAATAAAAACTCTAAAACAGGTACTGACACTTGTATTTGATGGCATTTGACTGTTAATGTGGAGGTCTGATGGAGCCTTTTGGAGCCAAATAACACATTTTCTATTCTGCGAAGCTTGTTGTGGCACTACAAAGGGGCTCAAGGACAGATGAGCTGCTTCTTGATGGTGCAAATGCAAACTGTGCTCGCTTTTCCAGAGAATAGACACAGGATGCAGCATGCTGCAATTTGTTTGCCCCATAGTTAATATCAAATTATTTCTGTGTGAGGGCAAACCCCCATCTTAACTGCTGTAACAAGCAGAGAAACCTTTGAACAACACATAACTCAGCAGGTGTTGCCTGTAACATGCAGGCGTAACCCTCATTAACTGCAGCCAGAGTGCAACTCAACAAAGAAAAAGGACAAAACAAGTCTCTGCGGAGCTTCTATAAATTGCTCAGAATACTGTATAAGTGACTGGGGGAAATTTTACACATTAGAACTTTTGGCAACTGCAAAAGTACAAGAGAGCCAAAATAACCCAATTTTGTTAAATGGGGTTTCATGGACTCAAGGCTAGCAGACATTTGTGCACATGAAATGATGGGAATGTTGTATAAGTAGCTCAGATTGCCTTCACTGTGCACAGACCACCTGCAATTAAGTCATTGCCTAAATGCCCGTTAAGAGGCAGGAAAAACCTCATTAAGGTGCATGCTTGCCCTCCTCTGACCTGCTGCTGCTCTGCACACTCACCTGTATGGCTGTGGATTTGGCGTACACAATCTCCTCATCAACTCCCACAGACACCACGATGGCGTCGACTTTGCCAAACTCATCTTCTCCTTTCTGGAAAGAACGTAAAGACACACAAGCACACAGTTTGATGTTATACATGAGTTAATAAAGAGCATATAAAGACGTCCACAGTGAGGTGCTCCTACTTCATCTGCAGTTCTTTGGGGGAACTTGTGGCACAGACACTGAACTCAAAGTTAATCCAGCTTTATACTTCAGGATATCCGGGTATATTACATTAAGGTGCTTTAGAGGTTTTAAATGGCAGTTATGATGCACATGAAACGATTAAGCAGTCTCTGAGCATGACACGGGGTCTAATATGAGTTGAAAAGTCAGC
>VUQJ01014275.1:3899-14499 GCA_015108635.1 Andinoacara biseriatus
AAGTTGCAGAGTGCCTTCTGGTGGACAAACTGAACACTCAGAGCAGGTGAAGGGCATTTCTCCAGTCTTCTTCAATGGTATAACAGGTATCTCTGCAAATAACTAGTAACTGGCTGCAAATAATATGAGCTTGTTATCGGTCAGGCTCTAATTGGAATAGAATACATCCAAGTGTAAGAAAAGTACAAAAAGGAACAATATGATTCATTTCATTTTCCATGTTTGTGGTAACACTGGCAGGAACCTGACAAAATTACTAAAATACACAAGATGTTCATAAACCATTACATCTAGAAGGCCTTAATGCGGGCCAAGGGAATGGCCTAACATCCTAAACTCAGCATTTTAGTCTCATTTTAGCCTGTGTTTAGCAGCCAGTTTGAAATTTTTGCCCAGTTTTCCTCACTTTGTCCTTTGTACCTTTTGTAACTAAAGTCTGCTCTGCATCACACCATCTTTGAATTACAGTCCAAAATAAGTGACAAAATGAGCCACCAGTGGTAAATGTTGCCATTTTCACATCACTTCTGTGAATTGTGGCATTTGTACTTTTTGACTTGAGGCTGACAGCAGACGACGGTGTCCTTCAACTACAGTCAGAAATACTCGACTTGGTTCAGGTTAAGGTGCTGCCTGGATACAGGACATCCAGCTACCTGCATTTTCCAAGCATCCCTCTGCACTTGGAGCAGCTGATGCATTTCTGCTCTCACATGCAACTGTGACAGATCATGTTAGAACATTTCAGAGCTGTTTCACCTGGGCTGTCATCAGATGATCAAAGAGCCATAAAACCTTTCCAGAATTGAAATTTATGGGATAATAAGATAGAACTTCCAGAATTAAAAATTATCTTAAAACCTTATTTTGGGACAAAGTCATTATCATTAAATAGTTCTTCAAAATAGCTCCCCTAGTAAACACCAAGCTGTGTTGCCAAGATGGCTGCACAGCACTGAGACTTGCTAACACGACTTTGCCAATAAGGATTCGAACCAGTATATGTGCAGCAAATTAAAGAGGATAAGACATTTTTCAAAGAACATATTTTTATTTAGAACACAAATCTCTGCATATGTAACTATAAGCAACCTTCAAGTTCTTTAACAAAAACATTAGTAACCAATGTAACTGCCAAATAACAGAAGTAGGAGCCTGCACATAACTCTCATTTCAAGGCAACGTTTAAAGATTCATAAATTCCTATTCCCTATAGCAGGCTGCTTATTTGCTTTCAGATTAATTGCTTCCTTTAAGCTTGAAAAATAATAAGTTGGAATGAAACCTTTGAGGGGCTGCTTCTTCATTACTCCTTAGCAGTTTGAGGCCCGGTCAGGAGGTCAGAGGTCATCTCACGGATGGTCCTGAGGGGCAGGCCGCAGAGGACGACCTGGTGCTTCACCCTCAGCTCCATCAGAGCATCCACAATCCTCTGCTTCCCAACGTCTGGGTGGAGCTGTGTCAGCTCTGCCATCAGAATTTCAAAGCTGTACATGGTGCCGTAGTTTTGGGGCACAAAGCTTCCCTTTGCTGCAGGTGAGATGCTCACCGCCTTCCTGCTCCTGATGCTGGGACTGACAGATGGTCGAGTTATCAGCTGGACAGAACAGAGCAACACACTTTTCATATGATTACACTCAAAATAAATTAAACATTTTACTGTAATAATTTCAATATTTTCTCTCAGTACCATGTATAGTGAAAACTGCTGATGAATTAAGAGGCCTAATGTAAGATGGTGGAGCTCGTCTCCTCACCTGGCTCTCAGTGCTGCCTGAGTCCGTCTCAGAGGTTTGTGGTTTGGCGGCGTCCTGCAAGGAGTCGGATTTACGGGCCGAGGCCTGGCTGCTGCTCCTGGTTCCGCTGATGTGCTCCAAATGTAAAGTGTGACCTTGCATTTGGCAGCCATTCAGCTCTTTCGCCGCAGCATCGGCAGACTGGGGGCCGCTTAGCATAACTATGGCAAATCTGGGAGAAGACAGCAAGCGAGACGCGCACCCACATTAGAACATGTTGCTACACCCATAAATAAAAAGTTTCACCTAAAACTTTGGAGCCACTTCACAGGGACTGACAAAGTTGTAGTATTTTTTAACCTGGGCTGCACGTTCACGCAGTTTTGAGGCTAAATTCTAAATCTCACGGAGCAGCGGTTTGAAAACACCTGCCTCCGATTATGATTTATACAGATCTGAGAGATGACAAAAGATAACTTCTGGAAGAAAACTGAAAGAAAAAAAATGATGCCGTGAGAACAAACAGATGTGCTGCAGACAGAGTGGATTCTTAAAGTTATGTGTTGATAGAAGTACACGTGAAAAACAAAATGTGCTGGGATAATATTGGACTTGTGCATAGCAAACCCATGCAGGTTTACTTTGATGGAATTAAAGAATTCATGCTCAGTACGGGACTCATTTCAAATATTTTGCTCTCCATTAACAATTTATACCCCAAAACCTGGGGAAATAAGGCCCAGGTTTAAAAATAGCTTTATCTTTAAGAAAAAAATGATATGAAAAAGTTCAATATGTGAGTGCTCAATAAAACAACCCCTGAAACTCTAAACAGCGGGAAGGTCACAGTCAGCAGCTCACCTCAGAGCCTTTAAAGCAGAGATGCTGACTGCAGAGGGACGGTACTTCTCAAACAGCAGCATCACGTCGCGCTGATAGAGACAAAGTTTCAGTTTAAGACTACGTTGCCCTCTGCTGGAAATACCAGTACAACACAAGGGTTTCACAAAAAGGATATTTCACAAAATTGAAGTTGCCACTTAAATGAATAAACAATGAACTTTAAATGATGACTCAAACATTTAGAGCGCTGCTTTGACTCACCTCAGTGACACTGAAGGGCAGGTTGGAAACACACAGCACTGAGCTCTTGGCCTCCTCACTGGCTGATTCTGGGTTTAAAAGAAAAAAAAAGAAAAAACCCAACTGTACGAGCAGCTACTCAAAAGAATTTAAATTCTCAGTTACAATTCACAGCCCTCTCACCACAAGATGCATCTACCGTCACCAGTGGGGGGTCCAGTGTAACTGCAGGAGCTACTCCACCTCCTGGGAGCTCCAGCTCCTCCTCAGCATCGTACCATTTCTCACCTGTGTCGACCTCTTGGCCCGCAGACGCTGTCCATAAAAAGAAATCAACAAGTACTAGTATTATTAAGATAGTACAGATGCTTTTGCTTCTGCTTTTGTGTGTTCTATGGTAAGAACCTCCATTTTTAGGAAAAAGGGTGGCAGCTCTGCTTGTTCTGACATTTTCCTTCTTGACCCATTTTTCCTCTTCCTGACCAACCTGAGAAAGTAAAAGAGACAAAAAGTGGACTTGTTTATAGCAGCGAGGGCTAAATGGAGACTTGGTTTTAAAAAAAAACAACAACAACAAAAAAACAGTAATAAATATCCACCAAAATGCTCCAGGACTCTTTAATGTCTCAGTGTGTAAACAAACCTGAGGTGCCTCTATGCTCCAATTATCTGGACATCCACCACCATCTCCACCTGGTGTATTCAGCTTCTGTGCTTCCCGGGAGCTCCTTTGGATTAGAGAACACATCTGTCATCACATGGAAAGCAAAAAAGCCTGTTCCTCTAACAGCTGAACCTTAACAGGCAACTACGGTACGTGTGTGTGTGTGTGTGTTGTAACATACCAAGATGAGTCTTCTCCCAACACTTCACAAATGATCTAAATAGGAAGACAGAGACTTTTTGTAGTTCAAATACATAAAATATCCAAATTTGCAGATGTCTGAAGTATTAATCACATTTGTTTTCTGTCAGGTCACAAAGCTCTGCGTCACTTATTTAGCAGCAGTCAAGCTTAAAGTAATGAGGCAGCCTGTCGGCGTCACTCACAGAAACAATATTTTTGAGGTAATAAAAGCAGATGAAAAATAAGTCCTAAAGTTAAGATCTGAGCCAAAGCTCACCGAAGCTTCATGCTTGTTGGTTTAGAGAACGTCAGAGGGAATTTCTATCTTTCTCATTTCATTTTCTCTCTCTGAGCTTTAGCCACAGATTAAAGCTAAGGTTTTAGCTTAGCTATGCTATAGCACATTTTCTGCTATCTAAATTTCTAAAATACACTGAAAAAGGAAAATGGACTGTTTGTTTTACTTGCTGCTAGATAATTCCAAAAACAAAAGCACAATGATCCTATCAGTACTAAGACTGATTATTTTATGTGCTAACATAACCAAAATCAACCATCATGCGCCATGAAAGTGCAGCCAAAGGCAGCACCAGAGTTTGGACCTCCTGTGAGTTCACCTCCACAAGCAGCCTGCGCAAGTAACCGTCAGCAATCCAAAGAGTGCAACTCACACTGACCCACAAGTTCCTATAGGGCTGCTCAATTATAGCAGAAATGACTGAAATTATTTCAGTTAGTACAGTGATATGCAAAAGTTTGGGCACCTCTGATAATTTTCATGATTTTCCTTTATACATCATTGGTTGTTCGGATCAGCAATTTCAGTTAAATATATCATACAGCAGACAAACACAGTGATATTTGAGACGTGAAATGAAGTTTATAGGATTTACAGAAAGTGTGCAATAATAATTGAAACTAAATTAGGCAGGTGCATAAGTTTGGGCACCCCAACAGAAAAATGACATCAATATTAAGTAGATCCTCCTTTTTCAGAACACTTGTTTTCATATCTGCTGGAAGCTGAAATAGTTTAAATTAAAATCCGATTCATCACAGAGTTGGCAGGTGTTTCTACCTGTGCGGGGATGTAATTTCCTCCTGTGATGATCTCCCCAGCGTCAACAGACAAAGGCTTTATTTGCTGCAGGGGAACCCCTGCCTGGATCTTACTCTTCATCTCTTTATAGTCCAGCTGCAGTTTTTGGAGAACACTTACAATGTTTGGAGGAGGGTCTTTTGCCCTGCAGTGAGAGAAGGAACAAAAACTAGTGTCTCATGTGGAGTGTCTGATATTAAAATGAGAACAGAGGCATAAACACAGATTGTAACCAGGAGTGTACTCACCCTAAGATGAGCTGGTTTCCCTCAGCAGAGGTGTTGTAGAGTCTCCAGCAGTGCTGTTTACATACGCTATACTGCAGGGCCAGGAGGGCTAGCTCTGCTTGCTCAACACGCTCCAGACACTCACATCCTCCTCTCAACTTACAGCCCACACTGGGAACATAAAACAACAAAAAAAGAACAACTTTTCCTCTCACAACTGCAACCAGGAACAAGACTTTGAAAATCATGAATGCAGAGCCGCATGCGCGCACCTTTTTGTTTTCTCTTTTCGCTCTTTCTGCGCCTTCTTGAGTTTGTTAAATTCCTGAAATGTTAAAAAACTGTTTAAACATTTTTGCTGGAGCTGCTATTGATCAGAGTTCTTTGGGTTCAGAGCTTACCTTAGTGACATAGTCCAGATCTGCCATGTATACTTCAGTGTTGATGTGTTTGTCAGCTGTTCCCAGCTCCTCAGTTTGGGTGAACACTGACGGGCACAGCACCAGCTCAGTGCCGATCATCGCATCACAGGTGGAGGTGTGCTTCACTGCAGTCTTCACCTTGGTGGCAGACTGATGGGGCTCCTCAGTGCCGGCTGCCGGTGGGTCACCCCTGATAGTGGTGACCAGACATGAGTGAACTTTGCTGCTTTGTGCTAGCACACTCTTCCTGCCCAGACAGACGAGGATGCTCTTATCATCCTCCATCAGGCTATGGAAGGTGTCACTTTGATTTTCAAAGCTTAAGAGGGTGTCATCATCTGCAGTGTATTTGGTACCATGCACATCCTTATCCTGACACACATGCTTTGTGGCATTTTCCTCAGCTTGGACCAGTGTAGCCTGTGCTACTGGATAATATTTCTGTCACTGTATGCTGGACCAACCATCTGATTACTGTTAATACTGCTGCACAATGAGGGAGACTCTTTGGTAGCCAGAGACCAATCAGACTTATGACATCAAACAATGTTATTCATTTTAGCACTTCTCTCAGACTAACAGGTAGTGCTGTTACAGAAGCCAATTTCTTTTGAATATAGATATATGCTACAAATTTCAGGAAACAACATTTTTCCAGTCTTCTATTGTCTAATGTTGTTGAGCCTGTGTGAACTGTAGCCTCTGTTTCCTGTTATCATCTGAAAGGGACGGCACTCACTGTCGTCTGCTGTAAGCCATCTGCTTCAAGGTTCAACATGTTTTGAAGATGCTCTTCTGCACACCTTGGCTAGGTTACTGTTGCCTTCGCATCAGCTTGAAGCAGTCTGGCAATTCTCCTCCAACCTCAAAAAGGCATTTTCAAGCACAGAACTGCTGCTCACTGGATATTTTCTCTTCAGATCATTCTCTAGAGATGGTTGTGTGGGAAAGATCGCAGTAGATCAGGAGTTTCTGAAACACTCACACCAACCTGTCTGGCACCAACAACTACGCCACACTCAATGCCAATTAAATCACCTTTCTTTCTTCCCCGTTCTGATGCTCAGTTTGAGCTTCGGCTCGTCTCAGACTGTATCTACATGCTTAAATGCACTGAGTTGCTGCCATTTGATTGATTATTAAGCAGCTGTACACATCTACCCTAAAAAGCTGCCTGTGAGTATGTGCTGACATAACATTAAGAGAGCAGCACTAACTTCTCCTCCCGTGGTCAGCATAATTTACTATTTACAGCCCTGAACAGGGGTTATACAGAAAGAAAATACATGAACTATTATGTTTGCTATAAGATGCATACTCACCATGATGGGCTGAAGTCTGCACTTTGGCCTTGTGGCACTGAAATCGGGCTCCTGGGCTCAAGCTTTCTCCTCTGTCTACATTGCTCCAGCTGCATGTCCAGAGAGAAGCTCGCCAGGCCTGCTGGATCCTCAAACACAGCTGCACTGCTTCCCATCTGCCCTGAATGCCTTCCTTCATTCAGCTGGGACAGTGGCAGTCCCTGTAAAATAACCATTTATCTTTTATGCCAAAACTACAACTTGGACTACACAAACCTAAGCTCTTTAATGCTTACAGGTCTGTGGTGGGCCTGCTGATGATTTTTTTCTTGTGTGCCGCGGCTACTGGAGCCTGTATGGACGCCGTCAGGCATATGCACCTGCTGCCCACACAGATTTTCTTGTTGCTTATTCCTGTTGCTGCTACAGCCAAGCAGAGTTAAACTGTCCTTCACACTACTAGGGAGCATCTCCAAGTCCAGATGAATTTTGGGTGTTTCTTGAATAAAGAGCAAACAAATGGAACTGTTACAACATAAAGGTTTATAAAAATCAGTTTGCTTACACAACAAAGCTCATTAAATTAGCAGAGTTTGAGACAAGAAATAAGCCTTCTTCTAGACTAAGAAACATGCTGTGAAACTTATTTGAATTGCAATTTTTGTCTTTTATTGCAATCACTGTCTGTTTGTAAAGCTCAGTGGAATTTCGCCATCCACAAGACCACCATCAGAAAGTTCCAAAACCCAAAAACCATACCCAATTTAGACGTGAACAATCTTCCCTTTAGGGTCATCTTTCTGTGGCCTACAGTCAGCATGACGAACATTCTTAAGGTCACCATGTGTGGATCCTGTTCGGTTCATTTGCACTCATAGTATTTGCATGTTCATGTGCCTGTGTGGGTTTCCTTTGGGTTCTTCCCACAATCCAAAGGCATGCATGTTACATTTTGATTCTTGCCAATGATGTGAGGGAAATAAAATGCTTCAACTGTATGAATTGACCATGACCACTGAGAGCTTTGTGAAGTAAAAGTGATTTTAAAGGTAATTCTATATTGAACTGTGAGCCAATAAAGTGACTTTGGCACTGGGGATAATATAGTTATATATCCATGTACATGTAAGGATTCTGGCTGCTGTGGATCAGGAGGTAGAGCAGGTCATCTACTAATTGAAAGGTTGGTGGTTTGATTGGGCATGATTCTGAACCCCAAGTTGCTCTCAAGTCTGCTGTCGAAGTATGAATGTCTGTGAATATTAGATAGAAAACTCTTAGCTGTAGATATGTAGCTGTATGAATGCGTGCGAATGCGTGCATGCAAATGTGTGGTATAAAGTGCTCTGAGTGCTCAGCTAGAGTAGAAAAGCACTACATGAGAATTAGTCCATTTACCACTGTCAAAGGCAGCAGTGAGACGGAGCAGAGCTAAGACTGAAACTCTGAATCACTGTTGATCCTCAGGTCATTCATGACTTTAGTATGAGCTGTTTCTGTGCTGTGACTCAAACAGCTGAAACCTGATTCGTACTTATAAAGACTGTGAGATGAAATTTATTCAGTTTTTTTTTCAAATATTTTGCTGAAATAGGTCTATAGTTATTAAATAACAATGGATCCAAGGTTTTTTTTCTAGAGTAGCAGTGAGATTACAGCACATTTGAGAGGAAAATACCAGTCTGTATAGAGCTGTTGATAAAATATTGAAATATAGATTTGAACAATTTGGTGGGGAAGCTGGAAGTGGAATCGGTCTCTGTTCACTGTGCTGGTAGTGACCAGGTGTAGGCTTCATAAAGCAGAAGACCATTAGGCACATTAAATGTTAGAGGTCAAAAATGTTCAGTTATTGAAAAAAAATTAAGGCAAAAAGTAGAAGCAAAGTAAAATAGGGAGACATTAAATAGGACAGTCAACCAGATAGTGTCACACAGCAATGATGTCAAGAAATGTAACATTTAGCATCTACACTGAAAGAGGTCCTGAGCTGCATGAGAGAGAGAACCTTGAAGGGATGTTGGCCGATTTGAAATTAAGTATGTTTCTCAATTTTTATTGGCAGAGTCCCAGAACTTTATGATCATACTTCTCAGAATCCTCATGAACCCGTGCTCAGCACCAATACCAAAAACATAATGCCCCAAACAGCCTCATTAATGCCTTTGAAGTCCCAGGCATTTCTTTTATCTGACTGAAGTGTATAAGATGAGTAAATTACCACGTATGTTCGTCTCTGCTCCTGCAGTTGTATATCTGAGAAGAGAATAAGTTTTACCAACAAATCACTATGAAATGACAGAACTTGTTTGATGTGTGTTTTCACAGTGACACATACACTTGCTGGTTGGCTGTCATGGCAGGCTGGGTAGGACTGGTGCTATCTTTAAATTAAAAAAAAAAAAAAAAAAAAATTTAATTTAGTCTGAGTACACCTACATCCAGATTTCCATACTTTGAGATACTTACACTTCACATAAATATGATGCCTGTATATTCCTAAGGCAGGATGTCTGCGTAGGAACTGAAAAAGACCTCCTTCATCTAGGGAAAAGAAAAACGTGGTAACAATGTAACTACATTCACTTTCAACACAGAAAATGTGCTTACCCACCCAAAACAGGAAACATGTCATGCATCACGTTGCGCTGACAAGCGTTATCAAAGTTTTGTATTTTCATTTCTTCCCATTTTCATATTTTTTACTTATTATTTAGTTATTAATTTATAATTTTTTATCTGATTTGACTCATTCATCACTGTGCTTGTCCTGCTAGACTTGAGGTCACATTATCATAAGATAATGCATTAATTTTAATTGAGTCCTGACAGGGACTAGAAAGAGAGAGCATATTTTCCCTGTATTAGTTTATCTTCAGTGGCTCCCTGTTAAATCCAGAAATGAATTTAAACTCCTTCTCCTTACATTGAGGGTCTTGAAATATTCAGGCTCCATCATATTTTAAAGACCTGATAGTACCATATTTGTCCAACAGAGCACTGCTTATCACCATAAAAACATATTTAATATCTGAACAACTGATCCTGGGTCAGTGTCTGATCAACTACTGTTGACTGCTTTATAAAACGCGTTGTGCTCCTAAATTAGTGGGAAATAAGCAGATGCTGCAGACAGAGGGGATTATTTCTGACATGATCCTCAAAATACAGATTTCACTCTTAAGGCTTTCATGCCGAGCCTGATTATAAGGGATGAAAAATAGACACGACAAAGTTTTAAAATGAACGTACGTAAATGCCGTCTTTCACGTCCGGAAAGGCCCTTAACACGGACATCCGCATCCAGCACAGCACGCGCTTCACGGGCACGGGTGTGTCTGTAGTTTGGATGACTCCGCACTTTTGCTGGTGGTTAGCGTGTGGACCGAGCATTTGTTAGAGAGACAGGTATTAACGAGATCCCTACTTTAATCTGCACGGAGGGATGGTGTCGTAGATGTGAGAACAAGTTTGAAGTATTCCCTCCTTTAGCGGCCACTTTTCTTCCACACAGTTTGCAAACCGGTTACCTCTGCAATCCTAGTTGTAACATTCTGGTTTTCACTAACCAGAAACCCTGGATGAACAGCCAGGTCCGTTCACTTCTCAAAACCCGCGATGCTGCCTTCAGGTCAGGCGACAGAGCTCTTTACAGTGCTGGTCGAGCTGACCTGAAAAGAGGAATTAAAAAAGCCAAGGCGGACTACAGGAGGAAAATTCAGTCCCACCTGTCCAGCAATAACACACGGGAGGTGTGGCAGGGCATCCAGAACATCACAAACTTCAGAGGTTGTGATGTGACTGCAGGAGACCTGAGTGTGTCGCTAGCAGAGGAACTTAACTGTACTGCCTCTACACCCATGGCTGCAGTCCGGCCCACAATAA
>VUQJ01014276.1:3141-14272 GCA_015108635.1 Andinoacara biseriatus
GCAATGCTGGTTCAAGTTATAGAAAAAGTTTAAAAAGCTTGGGTTAAAGGCGACTTCTTCTTAGGTTCATGAAGACGTTTCAGTTCTCATCCGAGAAGCTTCTTCAGTTCTGAAAGCTGATGGGATGTCCCTGGTATTTAACCTCTAGTGGGGCTGTCACCTTGGAGGTGGTCCTGAGTGTTCTTCGCCCATGCTGTTTTTGGACAGAGAAGACAGATGGCTTGAAAAAGGAGTGCAGATGAGTACGTCCGCGTAGGCGTTTCTTTTCAGTCAGTGTATGGAGAATGTTTTTCACCCACCACAAATGTTCTCCTGTGAAGTCCTCCCCAAATCTCAACTGCATGTCGCTGGACGCAGATGACCTACGCGTCGATCAAATGCTGAATGGTTGACAAGTGGGAGTGACAGCGAGGTTCATCAGGAATGGAAAGAGCATTTTTAAAAAAAATATTAAAACAAAATGCAGCATGGAAAATACAGACAGTGGCTGCAGTGGACACTTCTAATTGTTTTTAATACTCGCTTTCACTTCAGCGCTTTGTATGTTATATCTTCTCTCTTCTCCATACCTTGTTGATGGACCAACAACAGGACAAGCCAGAGTGGCCCACAGACCGGTTGTACCACATATTTTGTACACTTCCTCCATCAACAACAAACACTCTCTGCAGGTAGTGTGCAGGCGACTGCCTTTGCAGTACCACGCACAAACATAATACACTCATGAGGTCTCTACATACCTTAACCTAGGTGACCTTAATAACCATAGACATATATACCTAGATGCCTCATTGACTGGGTTGGCCCGCTGATGTCACCTAACTGTGTGTCCGCCATATTGGTGGAGTCAAAGCTGCGCTGTGAACTAAAACAAGTGAATAGACTGAACTTCTTTAAGCACCTTTCTACAAAGTTATTTAAGTTAATGCGTTCATTCACACATTCAGATATGCACTAATGCACACTAGGAAACTGTTAGGCACAAAAAAGTAATTTTGTTTTCAAAATGTTAGAATGGTCAAATACGATCAAAAACAATTTGTCAGTCTTACCTGTAAAAGGTAATCCCATGTGATCCTGTTTTGACTGTAAAATGGTTTGAAAAACTCCACACAGCACCAGATTGCAGCATCGCTCTCATGTTATGTTGGCCAAGTTTGCCTCCTCCAATATGGCGGCGACATAGATGAGTCAGCGTTCAGTGCGGCGTCTAGGTATATATGTCTATGTTAATAACTCACATTAGCGGTGTGGGGCAGTGTCTCACAAAGAGTTCACACCTTGGCTCGTGTGACCCCTGATGACTCACATGATGACAGAGTGGGTGAATAACTCTCAGGACCACCTCCAAACACAAGGGGTTCAATACTGGAGTCTCCCCATCAGCTCTCAGAACTGAATTAGCCTCTCAGATGAGAAGCAAAAATGTCTTCATGAACCTATAAATAAGTCCATTTGCCTTCAACCCAAGCACTTAAGAGGAGGCACACATGTTTCCTGGTTGAGCTGTTGATTGGCTCTTTGAGGGCAGGGGCAGGATGACCGCCATCTGTACGGTCAGGAAATTCTCTCATAGATTTCTGATCAAGATTTGAATACTGTGTATGATTACAACTTCAAAAGGCAGACACAGAGGCTGCAGCCACTCTTTGGTCATATATAGTAATATAGTATATACTTAATATACATTCGGATAACATTTATAGTTATAAACCTGGATTGCATTTGTTATTTCTTAGAAGGCGCAAATAGCTAGAACCATGCTGGTACTGTATCTAACTCTTATCACTGTGTGTCTTTCCATCTCAGCAAGTCGGTTTAAAAAGACGCCCTCTGACCTGGCAACCCAACATCTGGACTCTCTTAAACACATATGCCAGACACACAATCGGTCAGTCTGCATGTGTGACCTCTTTGCATCTACTTTTTTGCCTTTGTATTAAATGTGACCGAGACTAGAGTGTGTTCTGAAAAGCACTGAAAAGATCAGAATACTTAAGAACTGCTCTCAGAAAAAATTAAAAAGGGACACTCACAATATTTGTGTAATATTGTTCTAAACTACAATGCTTTGCTTTTGTAATTTCTTTCCCAGAGTGTGAGAACTAGCTGATCTTTTTACAAATAAGTCTAGAAGATGCAAAGATATGAACACCTATTAATTTAGCATCACAAAAAGCTGAAACAACAGTTCATTTCATCATTTCACAATACAATTATCAGTTGACTCCAAATCAAATTTACACATTATTATTGTCCGTCCCTCTGTGATAATTAGTGTGTGTGTGTGTGTGTTTTATTAGCCAAATAGTGTGTAGAATCTGTCCTGTGGTGCTGTTAGCTCATGCAAGTGCCCCTCATTAGAGAAGTGAAACCTCTTTTTGCTATTTTTTTTTGCTATTTACTGGAAAGTCCTCAGAGTAGTGCGCCTGTCAGACACGTGGCCTTTTACTTCATGTGACTGCGTATATACGTGTCTGTTTGTATCACTATAAGCATGAATATCTTAGTGGGTGATGAGCACTGCAGTGATAGATAAAACATATGGCCTCTGGCTGCTGCTGCTGCACTTTCAGACATTTGAGCCTTCACACTGCTAGGGTTTCATTTTGCTTAACACGCACACATGCACACACACACACAGAGATAGCAGGACATGCAGTATTACTAACACACACGTTGTAATAGCCAGGGAAATGTGTTCAGGCTAATATTAGACTGAGAGTAGAGAAGCGCCATCCATATTTTGCGTTTTCGTTTACTTAAAACAAGAACTAATCTTAAGTACTCCTAACATCAGTCTCTTTTTTTTGTTTATAGACCGAGGACTAGAGATGCTGAGGTAAGACATTTGTAATTTTTCATGTGTGTCAATGACAGATAATGAATGTGTATGTTGTGTGTATTTAGTACAGGCTCACTGATATGATATTAAGGGAAATAACGATTTAAAATATTTATGGTGCACACTTGGTTGTGTTCTTTCATAATTTGTACCATTGATAAATCATGTATTTATTTAAATGTGGTAGAATTGTTTTGTAGATATAAATTTGTTTGTATGTGTTTTAAAATAGTGTGCCTCTCTGAACTTTGTGGAACCTAAATTTGAAGAAGGTGGTGCTCTCCATTCATATACCTCAGGTGAGTGAGTGGATATAAGCCGGTTGGTTGTAATTTAACTTGTATGCTATTTATTTGACTAAGGTATGCATAACCACTGGTGTGTTGTTAGTTGCTCTCTTTAAATTCTTCTTAGTGAAATATTTTATTAATATGACGTTGGGGGAAAGTTCGGGTTAGTCTGATTTCATACTGTGTGCATTTCAAAAGATGTTTCATCTTGTGGCCTTGAGCAGGGATGCACCCTGCTGAAGACAACAAGCTGAAAAGTGCTGGTCTAGCAATAAAGTTTTTCGTCATATAAAATACAAGTATTCCTGAAGTTGGGAGACATTTTTTAGGATTTCTTCACTTCTTCATGCACCTTAAAAGTAGGTGAAATTTAAATGGATGAATCCAAGATGTTAGGAGTGAAAAACATGGCTTCCAAAAATTTGACATTATTTTGGTAAAAAGAGAAAAAAGTGGACATAGTTGTGATTGTGACACACACTCAGACGTGAGATAGACTGCAAGGATAACAAAGTTGTTATCGGATCAAGAAAACCTGTTTAGTGTGCCTGGGATCTGCTCCTCAATAAACACGTATGTGTTGAAACAACCAGCAGTAAAAAGAAAATATGAATATGTGCTCTCAACAATTTTGAATATTTCAGGATTGTTTTCTTTATATAGAGTATAAGCTGTTTTTGGTTGGACCACCCTTGCCTTTGTGTTACTAATGCCTGGTTTTATTAATTTCTATGAAAACGTCTTTATGTGCTCTTTCATGCAGCCCATCAGGTTGAAGGAGGGATGGAGCAAAGAGCCGAAGACTCCTCTTGTTCAGTCATGCCCTCTGTTAATTTGCCTGATGGGCTCAGTTCCCCTGAGCTCCCAGGCAAGGACAGGGAACACCCAGCAAAGGAGTCAGAGGGGAGGAATGGTTTCCATGGATCTCAGCACACTGGTGAGCAAGGCAACAGAGAGGGAAGAGAGGCAGAAGGAGGGGTAGGATGCACCATTTCAGGAGATGGACTGCACCCCTCTACAGCTGGAGGAATGGATCAGTCCAAGTCTGCAGAGCAGCAGGGACAAGATTTAGGTCCAGCACAGGAAACAGAGGCAAAAGAGGAAGAAGAGGGGAACGACGTGGAAGAGGCAACAGAGGCTTTGGAAATGGAAGATGAGGGAGAGGAAGAAGATGGGGAAGAGAAAAAGACGGAAAGAGACACCTTGTTGAGTCAGAAAACTCTCCCAGTAGAGACTGTGTGCAGTGGGGCAGAGGTGGAGGTACAACAGCTGCATCAGGATGCTGCTGCTCAGAAGCAGCTACATGTGGAGACCCAGGTATATATGTTTTTGGCTACTTAAGATCCACTACATTTAGCTTTGAGATATTTATATTAAACATATTTTTAAAAATCAATTAAAGTATATTCAGTCATTATCTGTTAATAAAATTATTAGGGAGTTCCTTCTTTGCTAAACTGTGTCACTGATAAAAGGCCAAGTTAGTATCTTTACCTTTTCTCTTCTGATCAGGTTTGTGTTGTTTTAGGTGCTTTGTGGTGGCCAAGGCAGCTCATACTAACAGTTCAGTTTCTATAGTTTTTAAAAACAAAAAACAAACAAAATGTTTTAGTGGAAATACAGAGCGTGTCACTTCTATATATTCTGTCTTTTTTCCCTGGGTAGAACAGCTTTCACTGTCTTCGTAAGCTTCAGTCAGAACTGTGTTACAGCAGTCCAGCAGAGACCAGAGCAACAAAATGGATTACAGCTTCATAACTGTATATTCATATTTAAGTTATAACTGTATTGCATTATTGCAGGAGAGCACTAAAGCCTCCCTGTACCAGGAGGTACCCCTTCCTCATGAGGCTCATATGAAGCAGCAGGAACTGTTTGCAGAGATGAAGGAGGTGGAAGAGGAGGAAGACTATGATGTAGACCAAGCTGACATCATTAGAGAAGCTTCATCTCTGGATGAAATGGCAAAACTCATCACTGTAGAAGAGGTGTGTACTTTGTTGTGCTTTTCACGGGCCTTTCCATGTGTCAAGATTATTATTGTTACATCGATTTTAAATTGTTATTGATCTATAGTTTGTAAGTCGATTGACTGCATGTCGATTTCCTTGTCTCTTCAGAGTCTGTCCATAAACTGTGTATTAGACAAAGACATAGTCCCAGTGATGTCACCCGGTGCTTTTTGAAATCTCCTTTTTTAGCTCCTGGCATGTTGATGTTATGGAGCCAGAACTAAGCAAACTTGGATAAGACTGTGGACTATTATAGGTAACCAGCTAATGCTAGCAAGCTTGATTAGCAAAATGCATTGATAGACTGTACAGATTCATTGCACCAATACAGATATCTGCTAATTTGGGTTATTTCACATACAAATGCAATATTGGCATTTAACTCACCGAACTGGAGACTTCTTTTTTTGGCAGTCTGTTAGTCCAATAACATACAGAGCAAGCCGTGTAATTTGTGAGGTAATTCCATTAAAAATGCTACAGCGGCTTTTGTTACACACCTACCGGAAAAATCAGCGACTTAACGTCTTCCTTATCCACCTGTGTTCAGTTGTTATGAACGGATAAATTAGGTACAGGCACGAAACCCATGTTTTTGTACCAGGCTGTAAACATACATTTGTCTGTTGCTAAGTTGGGCCTTTTACATTCAAGTCCATGAGGATTGATTTGATTTTCAAGCTCCTGTTTTTGGCACTTAAATGCTGGTTTCATTTGTCAGTCCAGTCTACCTGGGTGTTATTTATAAATTTAAAATTATTAATTTCAAAATAGCTAATTTTATGAGGTTTCGGTTTTTGTTTGCCTTTCTAGGCCCTCTATTATTAAAAGCATGTTGTAGCGTTGGAATAGAGTAAATGCCATTGCCTAACCATTACTGAAACCCACAATGGATTTGTTTTGTTGATGTGAAACCTAGTCTGACATTTAACTACTCTCTACTGAGGAAACACAAACAAAACAAAAAACAGGTGGCAGCTGGGGAATCACCTTGTTGGGATTTTTTTGGTTTGATTTTATTCACTGCCTTGTTCCAACGCCAAAAATAATGATATACCAAATACAAAATGGGTACATAACCGTGGTGGTGATAAGCAAATATTGAAGTTAGTGTTTACCTATGAGAAGAAATTGACATTTGCAGTTAATTTAAATATTGCAACATTTGACCTACATGAACCACACCCTTCTGGATGACTTCATTTTTATTTTAACAATAAGCAGAACTGCTGTTGAATGAATCAACCTGGCCAAAGTTCTTTTGCTGTATTTGTAACATTTTTGCACTGAGTTTGGCATAATCTCTAATGTGCATAACTTCTGTTAAAAGGAAGCATTGATAGAGAGGTTCCAAGCTCAGTCCTGCTGATTTTGTGGTGGGCTGCCACCTGGTGGACATGGCATGTGAGCGTCGCGCTCTGTAAGAGTCTCGCTGCGCAATGTGGGGAGTCAGTCTGAGAAGATGAACATCTCTGTTCGTTCTTATGTTTCTCAGATATCGCCCGCCTCTGGCCTCGTCTCCATACTGAAGAAACGAAGCGTCTGTGTGGACAGCGTTAGTGCTTCTTCTAGCTCAGAGCCTCGACCTGAGAAAACCACTGCCAAAAGACGTGTCCGCTTTAAAGTTCCTGATGACCACTATGAACCTGGTATGCTTTTTGTGTTTTATTGCTGACAATTATTTGATTTGTATTGCGTCATAAACACAGAAATAGCATCACTATAAGAGAGCAGTGGCCTCATTTTTTAATATTGGACAAGTTAATGTCCACTAGCTGTGACAGTCCATTGTGTCGTTGTTTAAAATAGCTGATGAATTCCACCTAATTCCCAGTACATATTAATCCTATGTATGTTCCTATTTTAAACTCTCTGTATCTCTTTCTCTGTAGATGTTGGCAGTGGGGACTCCTGCCTGCTTCTCTTCCTGCTTTGCCTGGTTACTGTTTTCATCAGTGTGGGTGGCACCGCCCTTTACTGTGCTTTGGGCGATGCCCAATCGTCAGTCTGTCAGGACTTCTTCAGAAATGTAGACTTCTACATTAAGCAGATACAGCATGGGATAGCTCAGATCCAACACTGGTTTACCCCTGGGTCATAGCAGAAAATATGGAGCCACTTGCCTTAGTGTTTATCACTGTGGGCTCATACGAGCTCTGCTACTTCCTGGAACAATGTTTTTATGGTCATGGTGCCAGGCAGTCACTACAGTTCCTGCTGCTATCTGGGGAAAGTAACTGTTATTGTCTGAACATCTATATCAGATACAGCTAGCATTTATAAGCCTGCTCTACTGCATTTTTAATGCTCTGTGACTACAGATCCAGGGTTCACTCAGTTGTAGGTTGGATGTCTCTTTACAACACTAGATTGAAAGGCAGAGCAGGAAAAGTAAAAGAAAAACTGACCCCTCTCAACCTTATCCAGATTGAATAAGTACTAATTTATAAGGCTCAAGTCAGAAATGAAATAGCAGAAAGCTGCTATAGTTTAGTTTTCAAAGTCACTGATATATAATCAACCATGACCAGATACAAACTTGCTCACATTGCTCTCTGAGAATCAGCTCCCTGAGTTAAACACATGTAAATATAGAAATATATACATACAATGCGCAGTTTGTCAAATAGGGAACACAAAGATGCCCTCTACACACTGCACTGATGGGACGAAGCTCAGTGGGTATTTTAAAAACAGTTGCAACTACTGTGGTTGCTTTTATTGTTAGTTTGTTTTTTAATGATATATTTTTTTTAAAGACCAAATCATTCTGTGGTCTCCTATTTGGAATGAAATCTTCGTGTCTTAATTATGTCTTAAAGTTTTGAATGAATGTATAGAGATTGTTAGACTTTGCATTGTGTGTCCTGTGAGGCATTTGAATATTGTCAGAAAATATATTGAAATGGGTATTTTGATATTTGTCATAACTGAGCTGCTAATGGAAACAGTGACATCAAATATGTTCTGTCAGGAAAATGGTATAAATTCCCTCCTGACCCCCTCAGAATCAACTTTTCTTTTTATTGTAATAACTTTAGTGTATTTAAATGAAGGTAAGCAAATATTCATTTCATACTATGAATATTTTCTCAATTACAGACCCTTTGAATTACATTGGGATGGATCAAAGTCTTTTTTTTCCCAGCATTTTCTGTCCCTCATAACTTTATAAGTACAGGAAATAGCTACATGATAGTTCCAGGACTGAAAGCTCTATTTAAAAACATCCAGGTTATCAAAACTTGTTTCTGCCGCTCTTGGTTGTAGACCTTACATTGCTGCAGTTTTACAATTAACAATTTTTGGCTTTAGATTCTAAAATTTCAACCCATACCCTGTAATTTGGAAAATATTCATAGTTTAGGAGGTAAAATCTTGAATGCCTTCATTAGATATACTAAAGCTAAAAATAACAGCTGATTCTTATGAGGTCACGTGGGAGGCATGGACTCGCCCCTGCATCCTTGTTAGCTGTACAGTTGTATTTTTCTCCCTGTACATATTTGACATGATTGTCCTGGTGCCACCCTCTTCTGTGTAAATACCAGCAGTGGGTTAACAGTGAGCAGACATCAGTTTATGGCCGTGTTTCTCAAACTACGGGGCGTGGCGTGGCGCGAACAACATGCGATGAACATTAGATCAATTCTCACGGCAGAACAAGGAAATTGCGTGCTAGCAGGTAGCGACTAGCAAAATTCTGCACCGTCTGTTGTGTGTGTGTGTAAGACCTCGCTTCACGTGGGGCGGGAAAACTTTTAATCGAGCGAGGTGCGGCATGATGGGAAGCGTTTGAGAACCACTGGTTTATGGGTTTCAGTGATGCAGATCTGTCAGTGTGTAGCACATGTACAGGAACACAGTGCACCTCTGTATGTATTGTAAAATGCATATTTAACTTGTTGCACATTTTTTTAAGATATTGCAATATTTCTACAGGCATCGATCTCAGTTCTAAATGCGGACTTGATTTTATCTATAACAAAATATCCGCTAAATATTTTCACTGTCCACCTCGAACAGAAAACACTCGACTCCTGAGTGGGTGTGGAAATATTTAAGTACGGAAGAAGAAATTTATAATTATGTTGAAAATAATAATTACTTCGTGTATGTAATCAGTACAGGCCTTGATGATGGGATCATACAAAGCACTGTCTGCCTGTGTGTTTTTAGGGATTTTGGGGTGTCATGCTCTGTAATTTTTTTAGAGTTTTTTCTATTTCAATTTTCCAGAATAACCTCTAGCAGCTGTGGATGATTTTGCCACCTCTCAGTCTTCCTTAATAGTCCACTGGATAACATTTTTGCCATTTCAGTTGAATATGTCTAATGTGTTTACATCTATTGACAGCTGAGTCCTGGTTTTGGCAGGGAGAGAAATCTGTGAATGAAATCAACCCTTTATTCTCACATCAGTGCTTTAACTCTTATTTTCTACTCATTGCAAAGCACATTTAAGTCTTACTGAAGTCAGTTTTACAGCTTAATCTCAATTTTGCCTTATTAGGCATCAATGATTTGTATGTTATTTCAACATGTACATGCAATTTTTGGCATTTTGTTTATTGATTGTTTTTGTTTGCTGTAGTAGTGGATGCCATTAAAAAAAAAAAAAAGTCCTGGAAAAACCACATATCCCAAAATCTTCACAAGAAGTGAAAAAGCAAATCTCCAATTAAGCGGGACAATTCAAGTGTCCTACCTTGCCTATGCATCACTAATAGATAAACCAGTATTACCTGTCTTTTATGCCACTCACAGAAACCTGATGATTGATTTTCAAGGATATGAGGATGTCTTCCAGGACACGGCGAGTAGTAGACTCACTCTTGTTTTTATTTGCACATGTCGTCTGGCTGGTTCAGATGATGATCACTCAGAAAATCCTCTTTAATTTAATCTTTCAGATGAGTTTAATTATTTAAGATATTAGGGATTTCATGTGTAAATGGTTACGAAGGACAGATGCATCTTTTTGGTTTCTGTTTACCCCCTCCCCATGTCATTGTTATCATAGATCAGAGGATTTGACAGAAAAGTGTGTTTCTCATATATTCTTTTTTCCAAAAGCTTCTGAACACCATCATCTGGGCCATAGGTTATTTCTGCTTTCATTATTTTTCCTTATAGTTTGTGCTGCTGCTGTCAGTATCATCTTTTTCATGTAAAGATTGGTAACAGGTGTTTAATCTGTAAGCATGATAAGCATATTCATGTCCTTTTCCCCCCTCTTGTTTTTGCAGAAAAACATTATAAAACAGATGAATAGAAATCCACATTTTTGTGTATGAATTCTGTTCCACTTAAAATACTTTTTAAAAAACACGTTAAATGTTAAAGTCATGTTAAAGTCATTTAATGGAGCTTTTTGAAAGCCTCCACCTGTGTCCTCTCTACAGTCTAAATTAGAGCCGTTCATGCAAATCTTAGTAAGCCTAGTAAATAATTAAAAAAATAATAATAGTAATAAAAGTGATTGTGTGCATGTTGTAGGAAAAATTGTATTTTTTAAAAATATTTATGTTAATTAACTTAGTTAACTTACAGTTAACATTAATAGTAATAATGGTCACAAGCTGTGTGTATAGAAACACCAGTCAGATCTGATTAAAAGCCACTCAAAAGGTTTTAAAAAGCATCCATATGGAAGTGATTATTAATACCACCATATTTTCTGTAGCTGAATTATCCATCAGGATTAGGTTTAGGATTTAATGATCTTCCCATCAGTATTCAGTAGTTTGTCTGAAAAAAGTGTATGTGGAGGATATAACTAGTCTAAAACTAAAAATGACCACGGTTGCAACATTGTATATGTTCACACTGACGTGTGTGTGTGTATGTGTGTGTGTGTGTGTATATATATATATATATATATATATATATATATATATATATATATATATATATATATATATATATATTATATATATATATATATATAATATATATATATATGTATTTTTTTTTTTATATAA
>VUQJ01014277.1:0-12699 GCA_015108635.1 Andinoacara biseriatus
ACCAGCTGAGGGCCCAAATATCACAGCCCCCATCAATCAGTATTGGATATTATCATCATATCATGATATCATGTAAATATAGAGTAGATGATGAAATTTTTCAACAATTTGTAGTTTTTTGCACATCGCTGAGCCTCTCCCCATCTTTAGTTCTGAGAGGATTTTACTGACCTTTTCCCAATTAGCTTAATTAGCTGCAAAATGCTCTTCCAGCCGTTTCTCATTAGTGCCACTTACTTTTACAGTCTTTTGTTGCCTTGTTCCAACTTCCATCAAATTTAAAATAAGCTAATCTTGTTCATGAAATCGTAAAATTTCTCAAGTTACACATTTAAAATGTTTTCTTTATTCTAATGTGAATAAAATACGGCTTTATGAGATTTGCACATCGTTGCATTTTGTTTTTGATTCACATTTTACGCAGCATCCCAACTTCTTTGGAATTGAGGTTGCATCTAAAAAAGTCTCAAAACCAGTTAAGTTGTGAGCTGCAGTTCCCTGCTCACCTCATCTTTAAACAGAAAACTTTGCCAAACAAACAAACAAACAAACAAACTTGACTCTTCGCTCCTCCACACTGTGACTTCTGGAACAGTTCAAACACAAACAAGAAGTGAGGAAGAAATCTTGCTCGTATCTGTGTGTTGACTCAGCAGGGAGAATATAAATGAGAAAACGGGCTCGTATGCAGTGTGTGACTCTACCTCGTGTCTGTTTTTGTATTTTCTGTCACGTTTCACTTCAGTTTGAAAATAAATATTTTCGTTTTTGTTAAGTTTGTCCAACTCAGAGCTTACCTCACCATTTTTTTTAAAATTTTATTTACAGCCTTAAAAAACACACTTTGCTCCTAGTGTTTCAGGTCCTCGTCGAAATGATGAAGCAGACAACAAAAGAAAAGCTGCTCCCACTGTAAGCACACGGTGGGCCTTCCTGCTGCTAACACCATCTCCTTCCCTCCCCTCCTTCCCTCTTCATGAATATTAGGGAATTAATGCTGGCAGGCAGGGAGGGCAGGAAGGGGCTGGGACAAAGAGAGAAAGAGAGGATAGTGAGGGAAGAAAGCTTGGGGAGGGCGGGGGGCTGATATCGTCACAGGGCCTGGCAGTGCGCAGGCTCCGAGTGAGCTGGGCTGGCTGCCTATTGATTGGAAAACAACGGGCTGTAGGAGGACAGATAAGGGTGGCTGTGGGCTAACGGGTGAGGGACGGGATACAGACCAAAGCTCACACCGCACTGCCATCTTTACCTCACTGATTTCTCCTCTCTCTCTGTCTTTTTACCCGGGAATGAATGTGACTACTGCTGCTCATCGCTGGGTTTTGCTGTGAAGGGAGGTGCCAGTTCTCCTCCGAGAAGAACCTGCCTACACACCAAACCACAGCAAGAAACGGCTCCTCTGACTGCAGGTAATGTGTCTTCTTGTCTGCACTCTAATCCTGCTGTCCGTTCTTCCAGTCCTTCCAGTTATTCCAGACCCCTGTGTGCATCTCGCTTCCATCCTTGCCTTGTAACCATGGTTTCCTCTCTCCTCTCCCTCCCCCATTCCCTCTTTTTTTTCCTCCCTCTGATGAGCTGATGACATGCACTTGCTTGATTTCCATTTCTGTCACGGCAGTCAATACTGATTTGAAAAGGAATCCTTTTCAGTTCTATTTATGGGGGATAAAATCCCATTGATCTGACTTTCTTACAGGATTAAATAAATGCTTTGTGAGAATGGGGCTTCTTTAGTTTGAGCCGAGGGCTGTAAGATGTGAGCAACCATTTCATCCCGTGTTCTTAATACACAACCTAGCATCAAATATGGCGTTATTTAAAAATGTTTAAAAGAATAATGCAAAACATTAGGATTAAAAAAGGTTCTTTTGACAAAAAAAAAGAAAAAAATACAAACACTACGAGGGAGCTGCCGTTTGGTAGGAATCACTGCTCTTCAAAATGGGATCAGAGATTTGGTTCCATTGCATTAAATGACCTCTGCTGCGTTCGTGCAATTGGCACAGTCCATACCTGCATGCAAAAAGGCACACCTGAGACCACTACCACTGTCTGTGAAGGTCACATACAAAAAAGCTGACACACAAATACACACCCCAACACACACGTGCCTGCACATCTCTAGCAGCTCCATCTCTACACCGTCTCCGTTGTCGAGGATGCTGTGAATTTATACCTCTCATAGCTTCAGAAAATATTCCACATGCAGCTGATTAAACGGACCCAGCAGTAAGTAGAAAACATACAGCAAGATGGGAACGTACTCTTAAGACATTTAATTTGCAACTTTTGGTCTCAGCCTGCCAGATTTTCAAGCAGCAGTGCATCAGTTCCTCCTGCAGAGGCCCCATGGCAAGGTTTGAGTCAGCCACTAATTTCCGTGTCTGTGTTCCTCATTTGGGAGACCAAATCAGCTTAATTGGGCCTATTGACGGACACGAGCTGTCAGTCACCGTCACATAAGGAAGGCAGGGGCTGAAGAGCTGGATTGTGTGTGTGTGTTTGTGTGTCTGTGGTGATGGTGGTGGGGGATCCTCGGCTTCTGTGTGGATTGAAGCGAGAATCAAACAAAATAAGAGCTGCACAGTGAGGAGAGTAAGAAAGCAAAGGAGAGATTCTGAAAGGCGATATCCGGATGCAGCACTTTGCTGAGTGCAGTGATGAGAATTAAGAGGCTCGCACAAGCTTGTTCTTAAATGGACTTCTCTGCACTCACCCATTTACGCCAGTCCAGCAGTGTGACAGTGCAGCCTGAGCACAGCTTCTCACAAACGACGTACTGCAGCAACCGTCCTCCCAACAACGAGTCAGCACCTTCGCTCGCTAAGGTTTTATGAAAATTAAATCACATACACCATCATAACATCGGCGTGCCTTCTTGCTTTGACATATTTGCCCAAAGTGATACTTTCCCCCAACATTTTTACTTGTAGGGACATGATGTTGTTTTAGTTGTAATTTTTTTTTCTAAAGTGTATTTTTAACTAATTTTTTTTCACAGTTAGTTTAGTTTTAATTCCCTCTAAAAACCCCTAATGAGTGTGCACTGATTTTACTCTTGAGTCAAGTTAACTGAAGTGTTGAAAGATGGTAAATGGACTAGTTCTTATATAGCGCTTTTCTACTCTAACTGAGCACTCAAAGCGCTTACACAACACATTTACATTTACCTCATTCACACAAGCACTTCCATGTGTAATTAAGCTAAGTGCTTTTAATCTAACATTCACACACATTCATACTCCAACGCTTGCGTCAGAGAGCAACTTGGGGTTAAGTATCTTGCCCAAGGATACATTGACACGCAGCCTGGAGTAGCCAGGAATCGAACCACCGACCTTCCGTGGGTGACCTGCTCTACCTCCTGAGCTACAGCCATATTTTGTCTCTGAGATTCGTTATACTCTGGAACACTTATTAAACCATTAATTTGAGGGGCAACCTAACTAACTTAAAAAACAAACAAAACAACAACAACAATGCAACTCTCAACGTTTCTTTACTTTCAAAAGCCTTTTGAAATACTTCAGCGTCTGCAGTAAAAGCCGTATTGAGTTGAATTGTCCTTGGATTCATTTTAAAAACTTACCTGTATGCCTGCAATAACACTGGAAGGTGAGTCAACCCCTCAAAATCAAAGGAAAGTGTTCTGGTAACACTTTATAACACAACTGTTAACAAACGATGAATTAATGATTAAATGAACATTAGTTAATTTACAGAAAACATAATGTTGAAATAATGAGGCTTGGACAACAGAATGAAATGAAACAATATACAGTATCAATATTATGTGGGTGGTTATAGTATATTAGTGAAGTATATGTGTTTGTGTTTGCTGATTGCTTCAGTTTCACTAATAAACTGCAGCGTAGGAAAAGGTCTGTGCTTAAATTCATCAGAGTTCTTAAAGCAACACTGAAATAATTAAATATATATATCAAATAAATCTACTTTGACCAACACAACAATAGCGTGATTATAATATCTAATTTATTTTTGATAAATGGTTCTAATATTTCACATCCCAGAATCTTGAACACCTCATCAGTTAGATTCCTGTTGGTGTGCTCAATTAACTTTGGTTGACCAGTAAAGAGAACTGGTTTTGTTCCCCCCTGGGACCTGGTCCCCTTCTGGCACATCCACCTCTATCTCCTCTTTGTCTAGACATGCTGCTGCCATTGAGCATGAGGACAGACAGGCATGATTTAGGCTCGGCCACAGAAATCCTTCTGCATAATCAGGCAGATGGGACAGAAATCATTAAAGACTTTTGGCTTGTTAAGACATTGATGCACAAACTTAAAATGTCTTGAATTTAAAATTCCTTCAAAAATGAGCAAACTGGGTTCATTAAATGCTGTATGACTCTGTTTGCTGCAGGACTCAGACACTGACTCAGCAGGGGACACTATGGAAGCCCCTCTTGTGTGCTTAGATGAGGAGTTTGAGGACCTCCGGCCCTGTAGGATGGATGAGATGGACCAAAGCCCTGTCAACCACTCCTCCTACTCCACCACTACCACCACCACTGTCCCCCTGGCCTCCATCACCCGTGAAGACTTCTCCGAACTGGAAAACTTCTCCGAAATGATGAGCTTCAAGTCAATGGAGGACCTGGTGAACGAGTTTGACGAGAAGCTCAATGTGTGCTTCCACAATTACAACACCAAGACGGAGGGCCTGGCACCCATACGCAACCAGACACACAGCCAGGAGGACGAGGAGCGGCTGCAAGATGAAGAGTAAGTGACTGAGCTGCTTAAATAACAGTCATCTCTTACTGTGTCTTTTCGAGGTTCTTTATTTATTTATCTCCCTTGGGAGGAAAGAACATTCAGAACAATAAAACCACTAAAATCCAATCATAAATTTTCAAACCTGCAGTGCTGCTGTGGTCACTGTTCTCTCTGTGAACTGGAATGAACTATGTGGGGTTAACTTGGACCATCAATTCCTAACTCCATCTGAAAAATCGTTAAAAGCCCTGAATCCAGTTTTTAAAAAGGCCCTTTAAGGTAGTAAATAAGCTTGAACTGTAATTAGAAACATTTCTCTTAATCTTTGTGACTTAATTATTTGTCCTGCCTGATATTTTCACGTGTTAGATTTACTATTAAAACGATATAATTAGGAATGATTGAAATAAATATAATATTTTAGTAGATTTGTATTTTGTCTCTTTGGGCTTCTTTACTTCAGATGGTTTTATGAATCTACATTCTGTGTCTTTAAGACAGACTTTAAAAAAAAATTGAATTTGGTGCACCTGCAGGATCTCTGCTGGAAGTTCTTCTGGAAGCTGGAAGAGCTGGTACCGTTTTACTGACGCAGAAAGTAAAAAGAAAGAATTTCCCATTTTTCAGCCTCCTAAAGAAACACAGGACGCAGATTATCAACAGACATCATAAAAAAGAACCAATTCTTCCAGCTCTTCATGTTAACTACTTGCTGCCATTCTTGCCATTCACAACACACACCGGAGGCTGAAACAGGACAAAAGCCAAAACATTTCCACACACAGACCACAACATCCCCAAACATGCAGTCAGTCAGCAGCGTGACCCCACCCTCTCCTGCTCCACCATGTCAGGCTGCGTGCTGAATTATTCAGTGTTGTACGCCTCAGTTGGCTTTGGCTCTGTCCGAGTCTCTGCCTCTCCTCCAGCTGACTGCCGGAGCCTCCTCCTCTTGCTAGCAGCTCTCTGAATCGTGCTAAATATAGCCTGACTGTAGGTGTGACAGGAAAGGATTATGTGACTAAGGATTCGGTGTTTAATTTCTGGTAAAAAAAAAAATACTTTCATTGATGAATAAAGCTCTGAGTACAGAGCACAAAGCAGTGGGTTGATTGATATACTGATTTGTGGTGTTACAAATAAGGAAACCAGTATGAATGCATTCTATCAGACATACCAGCTCCAAGTTCCTCACAAGGTTTTGCCCCCTGAACAGACGGTACTGTCAGTAATGAAACTGGGAGGTTTGCATTTCGTTATGTCATACAGGTCTAAATCTGCAGCTTGGTTAAGTAATCCTCGGCGTTGCCTGATCTGAAATGCAGCTACGAGCGAGTCCGACGAGCTGAAGTAGAACATTAAACAGAATGATTCCTCTTGTGTGGCTGCAGGCCAGCAAACACAACAGGACAGCTTTGTAACATGGTGTTCCTCTCCCTGTGGGCCAGATGACCAACCATGTGTTACGCGTGCAGCATGTGTTGCTCTGGTTTTTGATGTGGTTGAGACTGGTTATGTTAGGTTTACTTCATTTGAATTCCTTAGATTAATTTAGAGGAAAATGCACTGTGGGGAAAGCATTACTTGGTGGTATCACTTGAAGTATTGTATAAAGCTAGAGCTAGCAGTCAGATAGCTCGACTCAACAAGAACAAGAAAATCTGCTTATCAGCATGTAAAAACACACATTTTCACAGTACAGTTTCTAAAACAGACTTTACTTCCTGAGCTTTAGAGGTGATTTTGCACTAGAAGAGTATTTTAAAATTGATCCTATACAAATTAGTGCACTGATCAGGCAGAAATAACCCCAGTAATCCAGTCTGGCCTTGAAAGCATGACAACCTACGAATTAAGAAATAAGGACTTTACTCATCATCATTGTGAGCTCTCTAGGCCTGCAAATGAATATGGTGTTTAGATTTTTAGGTATGTTTAAAAGGCCGATTAGTCTTTATCACATTGGTAAAATAAAAATAGAATATTAATAATAATAGTAGCACATCTGTCATGCACCACAACATGATAAATACGAAAGATTAAAAAAAAAATGAAACAGATCGAAAAGTCCAGAATTTCCTTCACCCAGAAAAGTACAGCATGCTTTCGATGTAACATGAGGTAACATTGTTTTTTTTTTCTCTAAATTAACATTGATGGCTGTTTCATTGGATGGTTGTTCTTGAACGCAGTTTCATTATATGTCTGACATATGATGACAAATAAAGCATTCTGATTCTAAGTCTGATGTTTTATTTTGGGTAAATTACCCTGAAATTAGGCATAACCTAAATTTACTTACAGAGTACATCCCTATAAAATACATATAATTACACGTAACTATGGGGAACCTACGGACACAATGCCCTGTGTGCTGGCACAAAACTTCTACTGTAATGAAATGTATTCCCCACTTCTGTTTAATCCATCCATCCATTCATTCATCCATCCATCCAGTTTCTTCCGCTTATCCAGACGTGGATGAAAATGATGCCCGAGCCACCTCAACCAGCTGCTTTAGATGTGGAGGAGCAGCTCTACTCTGAGCCCTCCCAAATGACTGCACTCCTCACCCTATCTCTAAGGGAGAGGCCAGTCACCCTTTGGAGGAAGCTCATTTCTGTCACTTGTATTCACAATCTCATTCTTCTAGTCACTACCCAAAGCTTTTGAGCATAGGTGAGGGTAGGGACGTGACGTGCTTTGCTTTCACACTCAGCTCCCTCTTTATCACGGCAGACCAGTGCAGCATCCGCATCACTGCAGACGCTGCCCCTATCCATCTGTCAATCACCCACTCCCTTTTCCAGTCACTTGTGAACAAGACTCCAAGATACTTGAACTCCTCCACCCGGGGCAGGAACTTGTCCGTGAGCTGTAGTGGGCACTCCAGCCTTTTCCGGCTGAGGACCATGGCCTCAGACTTAGAGGTGCTGATTCTCATGCCAGTTGTTTCACACTCGGCTGCGAACTGTTCCACTGCGAGCTGGAGACCACCATCTGATGAAGCCAACAGGACATCATCCGCAACAAGCAGAGACAAGACTCTGAGGCCACCAAGGAAGAAGCCTTCTGCGACTTGGCTACGCCTAGAAATTCTGTCCATAAAAATTATGAACAGAATCATAACAAAGGGCAGGCCTGGCAAAGTCCAGCACCCACAGGAAACGAGTCCGACTTATTACCGGGAATACGGACCAAGCTCTCACTGCTGTTGTGCAGGGACTGCCCCATAGAATACCCCGAAGGATGCAGTCAAATGCCTTATCCAACTCCACAAAACACACGGGCAAATTCCCGTACACAATATCCTTGAGAGGATGAGCTGGTCCAGTGTTCCACAACCAAGATGAAAACCACATTGTTCCTTTTGAATCTGAGGTTCGACTAATGGACTGACCCTCCTTTCCAGCACCCAGCACCCTGGCATAGACCTTACCGGGGAGGCTGAGGAGTGTGATCCCCTTGAAAGTTGGAGCACCCCCTCTGGTCCCCACTTCTTAAAGATGGGTACCACCACCCCAGTCTGCCAATCCAGTGGCACCTCCCCAGATCTCCCCGCGATGTTGCAGAGGCGTGTCAACCAAGACAGCCCTACAACATCCAGAGCCTTCAGGAACTCAGGACGAATCTCGTCCACCCCAGGGGCCTCACCCCCGGTGATCACCCCCCACCCACGTCCCCAGACTCTGCTTCCACTACAGAACCCTCCCAAGCTTCTGGTAGAGGAGCCGAACTTGAGGAACACACACCACCACGGCCAGGGAGTGAGAAGTAGATTTGTCTTATATTTTGTTGTTTCTTAGTGTTGTTGTCACCATATGTGCCCCTCCAATACCAATAAGCAGGTAAAAATCACAGTGTATTTATACAGTGTATCCACAATCCCATTTTCACCCAAACCAGTACAAAGACGTTTCAGTCAAACATACCATCTGTTCCTGTAACAATATATTGCTACAGGATACAGTCTGAGCAGCATATCATGGTCACACTTGTGACCGATATATTGGGACCCTGTTGTTAAAAATCTGGTATGGTAGAGAAATCTATAGCATGAGTTGATGTTCAGAAGGTCCTTAATACCTTGTAACAAAATAGATGTCCAAAGGTTATAAAATACACTTCACTGTACATTGTTGCAGTGTGTTACCTAGACAGTAACAGTCTTCTTTAAGATTTAATTGCAGCCATTTTTATGTGCCTACAGTCTGATTGTGCTACATTGTTGACAGTTATAAACTTTTATTTTCTTCATGCAGAATTTAAGCTTTTTAGTTTTAAAGCAAAACAGCTGAAACAGCTTTGCAGTGTAATGATTAATATAGAAAGGCAAAGCATGTCTTCCTCTGAAAAAAGTACATCATAGGCACGAGCCAGAATTTAAGTTATAGGAAAACTATGGCTTCTTTTTTATTTTGTAAATTCCTCCTTTTTTCTCATCTGTGTGTGGAAACCTCAGCGTGCTGTGTGCAGCCATGACATGCGGGCATGACCGGTGAGGTAAGCTGCCGTCTCAATGGGGTCCACTGTGTAAGTGGGCAGGGGCAGTGCCACTGGGAGCAGGACAACAGGCCTAAGCCACCCTCTGAGCGGACGAAAACACACACACACACACACACACACACACACACACACACACACACACACACACAATGCTCAGACACAAAGGACACTTCTCTCCCAGTTTTATGTCAGTCCTCCTCAGACTGGCTCCAGGTTCCAGTTGGAGAACACTTGCACAATGATGTGAGGAACTTTATCTAAATCTCTGCCAAGGATACCGATTAACGAGTAGTAAGCCGTACTTCTTTTCTATAGTGCATTGTTCCTCCGCAGCCTTGAGCTCCACACATTGACCACCATCATTGTCTTACCACAATGAAACATTGACTGAGTTGCAGGCGGCTGAAGACAAGGATGAGATGAGTAGATTGCTTTTTTTTACAGTCAGAAAAACAAATCTATTCCCACAGTTCATTTCTGAAACAGCTTAAAAGAGTAAACAGCCTTTGGAGCTGAAGGCGAAAGATTGTGTCTTTTTATTATTTGCTTGTGCAAGTTTGCATTGCTTACATGGGTCTGTGTTGTTTTGCAGTGTGTGGGATGCTCTAACTGACAACTACATCTCCACCTGGGACGGCACTGGCTCAGAAGGACTCAACGGCAATATTTCTGACCAGGAGGTACGTGTCACTCCATAGCTTTTTATTGCTCTGTATGTTTGTTTTTCATGTTGTTAGGAATTGTTTTATATGATTTCTGTACACCTTGGGATGCCTGCTGTTGTAAACTAGCATTGAATATAAGTGGATTGAACTGAAGTGAATTCACACCACATGTTTAGCTCACCATCCTGTACACTGTGGTGTAATATGGCTGCAAGAAACTGTGCTGAATGAAAGCACAGCTAATTCTCGGGTCTACTGTAATGTTAGTTCACACATTTCATGCTTACATGAACATGCCTGACCCAGAAAATGCATCCACAACCCCAGAAAATAGCTCTCACAGTCACATCTTTCCTTTGTAGAGATGAAGGAACATCAACTAAATCCACCAATTTTCATCAAACGTGTTTGTAAGAATAAGTATGATGTTTTTCTTAAAGGCAAATCCAGTGCGTCATTATTTTTCATCTTGATGTGCCAAAATGGAGACAATGACTGGTTCCTGCTTTCATAAGCTTAATTTAATGCTGACTCTTGAAAGCATGCTCGACCAACCTTGACTGGCCTGGCATTCAGCAGATGTCTCCCTCCTCCTCCTCCTCCTCCTCCTCCGCTCCCTTAATTGCCTGTCAAATACAGCTGGACAGCAGACACTTAGCAGTCTAGGCGATGTTTGGGCTGGTGAAGACCAGCGTTAGGACGGCCCGTAGCGGCTGGATTAAAATAGGCTTGAGGCAGAGATGAGGTGCCGACCCATCAGGTGTTTATTGACAGACACTGACAAACACAAAACATAACATGAAATAAAACAGTGTATAAAACAGTGCAGCCCAGTGGTGGGACGGGGTTCCAGCAACAGCCTTTCAGACTTTCTGGCTCAAATCATGCCAAAATAAGTCCTCATTGCTGGTGATTTTAATATCCATGTGTGTTGTTCACATATGCCTATGGCCAAGGACTTCTTAAATATCATTGACTCCTAATTTTGTACAGTCCATTTCTGGTCCTACACAAGAGCATGACACAAGAGACACATTCTTGACATTTTTTTTCTCATGATTTATCTGTTTTTCATGTGCAAATATGTGAAGCTGTGTTTTCAGATCACATGCCTGTTTTATTTGGCATTTCTCTGGTGTGTGATCCTGTCAAAACTCCCACTCTCAGCTGCTTTTCAGAGCTACGTCATCCCCATGCACCATGATGCTGAGGAACTTGGTTCATGGCTGGATTCCACTGGTGAAGCTGCTCTGGACTTGGTGGCTCCAGTGAAAATCAGGCGACCTAAAATTAAATCTGAGCCTAGATGCCGAAAAGCTGAGAACATGTGTGAAAAGGACAAACTGCAGTATTTGCTTCTCCTATTAAGGGACTTGTGGAGTCACCATCAAAAGTCTGTGAAAGAGGCCAAAATAAAATATTTCATAAACCTCATGCTGGAGAACCGCAACAATCTTTGGTTCTATTCAAAACAACTGACTCTGTCCTTCATGTTCATGATAACTGTATTGATGGTGCCTCAGCTCTCTGTGGAGATTTCCTTTTTTATCCACTGAATATCTTCAATCAGTGCCTCTATTTTACCATCTGTGCTTGACCCCTCGATTCCAGCCCCCTCCTCTGCTACATTTGATCCCTTTGGAAATGCAGTGGTGCACCCACTAATTAAAAAACGGGTTTGGGCCCTTCAGCAAATGTTAGACCCATTGCTAACCCGCCATTTGTTTCTAAAATCTTTGTTAAAATCATTTTCAATTCAATTCAATTCAATTTTATTTATACAGCACAAATCACAACAAACAGTCGCCTCAAGGCGCTTTGTATTATAAGGTAAAGACCCAACAATACTGCAGAGTAAACCCAACAGTCAGAACGGCCCACTATGAGCAAGCACTTGGCGACGGTGGGAAGGAAAAACTCCCTTTTAACAGGAAGAAACACCCAGCTCAGGAACCAGGCTCAGGGAGGGGCAGCCATCTGCTGCGACCGGCTGGGGCTGAGGGGAGAGAGAGAGGACAAAAACAGCAGAATATTCTTTAAGTGTTTCAGTCTGGGTTTAATAGTTCGTGCAGCATTGATTGGCTCTTTTAAGGGTTTTTATGATATATTTTTAGCTACTGACTCTGGTGATTGTGTTATTTTAGAAGCATCTGATACAGTGGATCACAATATTTAAATATTGTGGGCGTTCGGGTGTGGCACTAGAAGGTCGAACCTTCTGTGTCAGCCTCAGAGATTTTAAATCCTCATATGACCCCCTCATGAGCGGAGTTCCCCCCGACTGAATTTTTGGCCCTCTTTAATTTCCACTCTATCTGCTCCCACCTGGCTTAATTCTGAGGAAACACAGCATTTCTTTCCACTGTTACGCTGATGACAGTCAGATCTACATGCCTCTTAAAAAAGGTGATGCCCTGTCTTCCAGACCCTTGCTTCTCTCTTTTGAGATCAAGGCCTGGACATCCTTAAAACTTTTAAATTTTAGCAAAAAGAAAACTGAAGTAATGGTTTTTGGCAATGCTTCCACAGCTTCTTTTTTAAATCTCGGTTCTCTGGCTCAGTTTACCAAACCAACTGTCACCAACCAGGGGGCCAAAATTGACAACCTAAAATTTGAGAGCCAGGTTAAGGCAGTGGTCAGTTCAAGGTTCTTCCATTTGAGGCAGCTAGCAAAGATAAAGCCAGTTCTCTTGCAGCAGCATTTTGAAACTATGATCCATGTCTTTGTCACCACTCGACTGGATTATAGCAATATTGCTGTCCGTGTATCCTCTCTTGCTCGTTTC
>VUQJ01014286.1:4847-29928 GCA_015108635.1 Andinoacara biseriatus
CACCTGAGGGTTTAGATAACGCCCAGGACAAAGAGATTTTAATTTCAGTGTTTTTCCTGGTTAAATAAAGGTAAAAAAAGAAAGAAATAAGATAAGCAGGTCCTGAGTCCAATGTGGTGCCACCGGTCTTCAGGATCGCAGAGGGTCAGTGCCTCTATTCAGTGGAAGATAAAACTCAGAGGTGTGGGCGGGGCCAGGAACAGTCGAGTAACAGAGCTCCCCAGGGTGAGGCTGGTCCTGCAGGGTCACCGCTGATGATGTTTGTGTGCAGGGCGCCATCTTGACGGGTCCTCCAGGAACTGGAAAGACTCTCCTGGCCAAAGCGACGGCTGGCGAGGCCAATGTGCCCTTCATCACGGTCAACGGCTCAGAGTTCCTGGAGATGTTTGTGGGCGTTGGTCCTGCCAGGGTGAGCTCAAAGTTTCATTTTATTTTACTAATTGTGGTTTTCTTAATTTCCTGTTTGCAGTAACTGAGTAACAGGAATACCGGAACACGTTCACCCCAACGTGCTGTGAATAACATGGATCTGTGGGAGTAGTTTCTGGTTTTGTGCTGATGTCATTTCCTTCACAGGTAAGAGACCTCTTCGTCATGGCGAGGAAGAACGCCCCCTGCATCCTCTTCATTGATGAGATTGACGCTGTGGGGCGAAAGAGGGGGCGGGGGAACTTCGGTGGTCAGAGTGAGCAGGAGAACACGCTGAACCAGCTGCTGGTGGAGATGGACGGTGGGTGGAGCCAAACTCGGCTTTGTAATGATGAACATGTGATGCACGGCGGGCGTTCACTTCTCTCTGTTCCGCAGGATTCAACACAGCGACAAACGTGGTGGTTCTGGCAGGAACCAACAGACCGGATATCCTGGACCCCGCGCTGATGAGACCGGGACGCTTTGACAGACAGATCTACATCGGTGAGACAGAGCGTGAGGCGAGCACGCTGCCGATCATATGTCAGCTTACCTCTCTGAATGCTTCTGTATGAGCTGCTGTGAGGTCACAAGCAGGTGTTCGCCTTCTGCTCTCAGGTCCTCCTGACATCAAGGGACGGGCGTCCATCTTTAAAGTCCACCTGCGTCCCCTGAAGCTTGATCCCGACATGGACAAAGACTCTCTGGCTAAGAAGATGGCTGCCCTCACACCTGGATTCTCAGGTAAGCTTCTTGTTGCAAGGCTGGATAGAGAGAGACTGCTTGATGATTGAAGATGTCACAGGTGTGGTTTGTACATCAAAGCTCCGCCTCCTGAAGCTGCTCAGTCTGAGTGATCAGAACCAGACCTGATCTGTCTGAGGTCCACTCTTACCTCTCTGGTTTTCTTCTCCCTGCTCTCTTCCGACATCAGGTGCTGACATCGCCAACGTTTGTAACGAGGCGGCTCTGATCGCTGCTCGCCACCTTTCGGACGCCATCAGCCAGAAGCACTTTGAGCAGGCCATCGAGAGAGTCATCGGAGGTGAGAGTGGGGGGAAAAACCGTGTCGAGGGAATAAAATAAAAAAGTGAACTAGTGAACGCTCCAGGATGAATTAATCACTCTGACTCAAACCATCCTCACATCTCAGTGCAAAAACCTCGTCTCTCTTCCTGTCTAAAGGTCTGGAGAAGAAGACTCAGGTCCTGCAGCCCGAGGAGAAGAAGACGGTGGCATATCATGAGGCCGGGCATGCTGTTGCTGGATGGTTCCTTGAGCACGCTGACCCTCTGCTGAAGGTCTCATGAACTAAAGTAGAACCTGGACTTGGTCCTGCTGATGCAAGGACAGAGGCCGGACTGTAAAATCCAGTGAAATTTGAATGGGGTCTGGTACAGACTCATCAGCTTCTGTTGTTACCTGTGCAGGTGTCCATCATCCCCAGAGGGAAGGGTCTAGGTTATGCTCAGTACCTGCCCAAAGAGCAGTACCTGTACACCAAGGAGCAGCTGCTGGACCGGATGTGCATGACTCTGGGGGGCCGAGTCTCAGAGGAGATCTTCTTCGGACGGATCACCACTGGGGCTCAGGATGACCTCCGAAAGGTGACACAGAGCGCCTACGCCCAGGTGAGCTGACGCCACTCCTGCTGAGCATGTGACAAAGACCGTACTTACTGAAGGATCTACTGCATGAGTTACACACCTGTAAGGTTAATAATTGAGAGAAGAAAGAGTTTGACTTTGGTCAACTGAGCGTGTGAAGCTGCAGAAAAGTCTTGTTTTCTTCTGTTTCAATGTAGCAGCTGCTTCACCTTCTTCTCCTCACGCATGTTAACACGACCTTCATGTGGTTCTCTGATCTCTCTCGGGGTTGGTGATGAAACTTCTGGTGGATTCAGAATGTTTCATGAAATTATTGATTAAAAGAGTTTTCATTCAAAGCTTCGTCATGTCATCTTCATCAGCAGTTCTTACCTGCATGTGATGAGTCCAAACACTTCGTGTTGTGCTTCATTCCCTCATTATTCTACTCCACCTGAAGCACGTATGATATCTGAAGGTGTGTTAGCTTTTCACTGGATCAACACGAAAGATGCTGATAGCTGACAGCAGAACCTTTAGGAGGCTAAAGCTGAGTCAGAGCTCAGGGAGAACATAAACCTTCAGCGGGGAGATTTCCTCTGAAGGAAGGTGAACCTGTTGTATCGGTTCCTGTTGTGGTTCTGCGCTGTCTGACCTTCTCCTGTACTGTGTTCTCCTGCAGATCGTTCAGTTTGGGATGAACCCAAAGGTGGGCCAGGTTTCCTTTGACCTGCCGCGGCAGGGTGAGATGGTTCTGGAGAAGCCATACAGCGAGGCCACAGCCCGCCTCATTGACACCGAGGTCAGAACCCTGATTGGTGAGGCGTACCAGAGAACCCAGCAGCTGCTCAATGACAAGAAGGCCGAGGTGGAGAAGGTAACCCCTCTTACGTTCTAAAAACCTGGGTTCTCAGGGGACCTAGTGCCAAAACAAAACAGTTCGAAAAAAACATCTAAATTCCTCAGAAAGCTACAGATTCACGAGTCAGGTTTTCACAATGTTCTCTATGTGCAGTTCTTGGACGTACCTCCACAAGTACTAGAACGCACTGTGATATAAAGAACCGAGGACTATGAGTTTGGTCTTGTTCTGCACAAGTAGCGCTCGACTCTATAATGTGTTTATGTTCTGGAGAGAACTGTGAGGTGTAGAGAAGAGTCTGTCAGGGTTCTACATGTTTCTATTTGTAATTCAAAGATGTTCCTCTAAACCAGGGATCCTTACATCCAGGCCTCGAGAGCCGGTGTCCTGCAGGTTTTAGATGCGTCTCTGCTTCAACACACCTGGGTCAATTATAGAAGTCATTAGCAGGACTCTGGAGAACTGGACTGCATAGTGAGAAGATAATTGAGCCATTTGATTCAGGTGTGTTGGATCAGGGACACATGCAGGACACCAGCGCTTGAGGCCTGGATGTGAGGATCCCTGCTCTATACGTTTGCTTTTTAGAACTTTAGAACAGTCAGAACTGCATGTTGGGGTTCTCGTAGGAGCTGAACCAAATGGACGTTCTGTGCTCTGATTCCTGAGTGCTGGTTTCCAGGTTAACCTGTCCTCTGTGGTGTTCTCAGGTGGCGCAGCGGCTGCTGGAGAAGGAAGTTCTGGATAAGAATGACATGGTGGAGCTACTCGGCAAACGTCCCTTTGCCGAGAAGTCGTCATATGAGGAGTTTGTGGAAGGAACCGGTGGCGAGGACGAGGACACGACGCTGCCCGAGGGTTTGAAGGACTGGAACCAGGAAAGGAGGTCGGACAAGGAGGAGAGCCCGGACGAGCAGGTAGCCCGGCAGATCTCTGGAGGAATGCCCTTCTAGAACCTCCACCAAACCTCCAGGTTCTGTTCCACCATCGGCCAATGGCCAAGAAAACCTCAGTTTTCCAGATGAACTGCAGCAGGTCCAAAGTAGAACCTGAAGATCTAACGAACGTTTCCTGTGTAGAACATCACGTATTTATTGATCTGAGACTATCGACAGTGCTATGCTTCGATTGAATCCGTCATCCTCATCATCGTGGTAACGTGTTGCTGGAGCCTTAAAGCTGCTCAGAGATCAGATATTGATTAGTTATCGATCAGTCGTTGCTAGCATGCTGTTTCATAATCTGAATCAATGTGTTTCACATGTTTAAATAAAGTTGCAGAAACTGACATCAATCAGTAATCAATCACTGTTTTAACTGTAATAAACTGATTCATGATCAAACGGACATCTTTAAAAGCATCTGCAGCAGGGTCACCTGGAGATGGGGTCAGATGTCTGTTTTCTGATAGATTTCATGTTATGTCTCAAATGTTTTAATTTGCAGGTGTTTTAATGTAAGAATGTAAGTTTCTCACTTTTAGCTTCACCTGATCGCTGACCCCTAACACCCCCTGACTCTGAAAGGTCAGAAACAGTTTATTAAAAAATATTTTTTGCTTTTTATTTCAGATGTTTTAATGTTTTCGCCTCAGTTTTTAATCTCAGTGTGTTGACACAGATTTGAACGTTTTTCGGGTGGTCACAGAGGCCACGCCCCTAACAATGCAAAACTCGCTGCAGGTGAGTTCCCGGCAGGTGTGTGTGGGGGGGGGCTGCCTCTCTGCTGGCGCCCCTGCTGGATGCCACAGGAACTGTAGCTAATTCGCTTCCGGTTTCAGCCACGGAAGTTGTTGCTTGTTTAAAACGTTTTTCCTCAGAGGAAGTGACGTAAGGCGGATCCGCGGTGCGGGCTGCGGGGACTCCGAGCTCAGAAGCATCCGAACCGAAGCGACCCAGAGAGCGTCGGGAAGCAGCGCGGGGAGCCGGAGGAGCGGAGCGGGCGGAGCAGCTGTATGGCGGCGGCCGTTTCTGCGGTACGACCCGAAATGTGTTCGTATGGAAACATGATGCTAAGCTAATGCTAACAGCAGGGGACACCGGCGCGTTGGCTCCGTCACCAGTTTGGTCTGACTCCACAAACTGAACGGAACCGATCGATCGATCGAAAAGCCGCCGACCTGCTTCGTGCTGTCGGTGCTGAGGCTCAGCTAGGCCAATTGTTAGCTGCTCCGGACGGTTCCATTAGCTGCTGATGCTAAGCTAACAGGAGATGATGATGATGATGGGGCAGTCTAAGCATCACTGTGATGAAGAGCGCGGCTGCAGACTGCACATTTCCTCCATCGCACCTGTTTCAGGTGTTCATTCACCTGCTGATCCGCTTTCAGTCTAAGAGCAGGAAGACAGCTACGTCCTGTCAGAATAAGAGCTCAGTTCTGAACCCTGTGCTGTGCATCTCGGGTCTAAGCATCTTGTTCAGGTAACCTCAGGGTGAAGCCTGGGTTTCTGTACGACCGGGGTATATCACCATGTGAACCTGACCCACTTGGAGCAGGTTCGGTTCTGGATGAGAGATCCACAGGTATGAAATCCATGTCTTCTGATCCATCAGATGTTCAGGAAACAGTGTCATCCTTCCTGCAGGTCCCTGTGTAGTTTGTGTGTCCCCGATGAGCACAGATTCTTACACTCAGCATTACCAAACCTGAAACAGCAGACCTGCAGGCCCCAGGCTAGGGCAGGTAGACCTGTCCTACCTGCCCTACTCACACTTGGGGTGGCTGTAGCTCAGGAGGTAGAGCAGGTCACCCACTGATCGGAAGGCTGGTGGTTCGATTCCTGGCTGCTCCAGCCTGCATGCCAATGTATCCTTGGCTTGGGCAAGATACTTAACCCCAAGTTGCTCTCCGATGCAAGCGTTGGAGTATGAGTGTGTGTGAATGTTAGCTAATTAAAGCACTTAGCTTGGTTACATATGGAAGTGCTTGTATGAATGAGTGTGAATGGGGTAAATGTAAACATGTTGTATAAGCGCTTTGAGTGCTCAGTCAGAGTAGAAAAGCGCTATATAAGAACTAGTCCATTTACCATTTACTCACACACTCACTGCTGTTACCTTCAGTCTGTATTCTGAGTTTAAGTGTCTCCATAGTTTTAAAATCAGCTGTTGGTACAGTGATCAGTGTGATTGGTCAGGTGCTGCTGGCCCCACTCCTTTCAAGTGTGCATGCAGATTAAACCCTGGGTTAACTTAGCCAGCTGAAAAGCAGCTTCCTGTGAGTGGTTGTGTTAGGGTGAGTGAATCCCCAGAGAGAGACGCTGGCTGTGGTGAATCAGGTTTGTAGTGCAGGGCTCAGGTGACTCTTCATATGCAAGTTTATGTCTCATTAAAACTCCTCTGAGTGGGAAGACTTGAAGTTTTAAATTAAATCCTATAGCAGGGGTATTTAACTACGGGCCTCGAGGTCCGGTGTCCTGCAGGTTTTAGATGTGCCCCTGATCCAACACACCTGAATCAAATGGCTCAATTACCTCCTCAGTATACAGTCAAGTTCTCCAGAGTCCTGCTAATGACTTTTTTATTTGACTCAGGTGTGTTGAAGCAGAGACACATCTAAAACCTGCAGGACACCGGCCTTCGAGGCCTAGAGTTGTATACCCCTGCCCCATAGAGACATTTAAACTGTAACCTGTGCTGATACCTTCTTTTCAGGTATCTACTGATACTGATCCATACCAGTAATGTGTGAGAAACATCAGTACCGCTAAAACTGATCCACTCCCTTCATCAGATAGCAAGAACCCAAAAGTATCAGAAAAATCTGAGCAGGCCTGCGATCAATAGATCTCTCATTAGTGTCATGATTGCTGTGCCTGCTTTGATTGGAGCTCAGTGCGAAAGTCTCTCTGCTGTTTGAGGTCACCTCACACTGCCGGTCTGTAGCGTAGTCTGCCACGGTGCTGAGCGTGATGGCGAAGCTCTCCATTTACCTACATGCCCATCCTCGCCTGTGACCATGAGCTGGGGGGGGTGCAGGTACAGGCGGCTGAAACCAGCTTCCTTTGAAGGGTGTCTGCTCAGAGAGCAGGAGAGGAGCTAATCCTCCAGCTCAGGTGCCAGCTGACCAGGAAGCCTTATGGATCCTCCTAGGTGAGGTGTGGAGACCGTGGGGTAGGACATGCTGGAGAGATGAAATCTCAGCTGGCTGGGAACACCTTGCAGGAAAAGCTGGAGAGAGGGAGGTCTGCTTCTGCTGAGAACAGATAAGAGGGGAAAATGCAAAAATGAGCTCTACAGGTGTGTCGGCTCTTTTTTTAGCTAAAGCTCAGTTTCAATCAAAAAACTTCAAACATCAGATCAAATCTGCCGGTGGAAAACTTCCATCCTCATCTCAGAACTGACCCGATCAGCCCGCTGTGGGCATACCTGACATAGGTACCCGAACGGCTGCTTCAGTGCGTCTCGGAATGTTCTGCATACGCTTCCATTTCAGACCTGAGGTTTGGATCAGGAATTTCAGGAAGGTTTCTTTGACTCTGAGGACATGACGGGACATTCGGTGACGTCTCTTACCGAAATGTTCTCGCTGAAAATGTCGGACTGATCTGGATCCAGATCTCCAGCTCATGAATGGAGTTTAGGATTAGACGCAGCCTCTGACAGAGCTCTGCTTAAGTAAACAGCTGAAGTGTCTGTCTGTGATTATTGATGATCTGTGAGTATTGATCTCTAACAGGGAGGGCCGGCTCTCATCATGGAGAATGGACAGAGCACCACCACCAAGCTGGGGTTGCCACCACTCACCCCCAACCAGGCGGAGGCGCTGCAGAAGGTCTCTGTCTCTCTCACACACACACACACAGTATATAAACATGCTGCTGCTAGTGTGTGTTGGCAGGCTGTGATTGGGTGTTTCCTGTTTGCAGGCGAAGAAGTACGCCATGGAGCAGAGCATCAAGAGCGTCCTTGTCAAACAGACTCTGGCTCAGCAGCAGCAGCTCACCAGCCTGCAGGTAACCACTCACAGGTGTGTTCAGGGAGAAGCTGGGAGGGTGGGAACATCAGAGAGAACAGTAGAGAGGTCTGCACTACGCAGCAGGATTTCCTCTTATCCAGGTAATTTCAGGGTTAACCCTGGAAACACAGACACACTAAGAACACCTGTTCAGTCACATTCATCTCACTCTGATTTCCACGTCTCCTTCATCAGGCTGTGGAACAGGAAGCTTTAATGTCAGATTAGAAATCAGCAGCAGCACTGAGAGTGACTCAGACACAGAATCACTCGCAGCACTTTAGATCTTTGTTTCTGTGGCAGAAACCAGCAGATTAATGATCGGCTCTGTGCTGCATTTACTGACACATTTTTATGGTATTTTTATTTGGTAACCGTTTGATAATGTCTCTGGTGTAGGTTCACAGGGATAATTTTCTGTGGAAGAAAAGTCACATGACCTGTGAAACGCCCCTTTTAGATTAGTCAGATGCTGCCAGCTCCGCCCCTTTTCTTGCGAACGCGCAGGTGAAACCTTGGTTTTCAGCTGATAACCAGCTTCCTGTTTATCCTGATGGCCAGGGTTAGGGTCAGAGTCCAGGCAACAGAGTGATTCCCTGGGTAAGCTGAACCCGCTTCATAGTGCAGGTAACGGCACTCAGGTGTGTTCAGGGGGAATGTCAGAGGGAAACAGGTTTTATCAGGCGGCTGCTGCATGTATTGGAATTGTGATCATGCAGTCATGGCAGGAAAGTACCCCTCTGTCAGGTCGCAAGTCTTCCTCTGATGATTGGAGCGTATGTCTGATCGGATCCTGTGTGCTCCTTAACGGGTCGGCCAATCTGAACGAAACTTTGCACAAACATCACACATACAATAATCAAACATCTATAACTTTTTCAAAAATATTCACTCCCAGTTCTTCGACTTTTGAACATATTCAGTCCTCCCTCTGCAAATGCGATGTTGCATTCTTTTTGTTCAGCATGCATCACCCGGGACGTGGTGTTTGTCCAGCCCCTAATTCAGCAGCAGTGTTGGTTTCCTGTCTGACTTTATTACATATCACATCACTGTGCTGAAGAACCGATGGAACCTGAGGGAGGGGTTTTCTCCAAGTTGCGGTTGGAGGATTAGCGCCGCCTCATCCCCATCACACTGACTCCTGTTTTCTTTTCCTCTGGGTCTCAGATGGCGTCTCTAACGATGGGTTTGGGCGACGCTCTGTCTCCTCTGCAGTCGGTGAGTAACGTCCTGCTTTTCTCCCTTCTGAGGGCCGGCTCGCACTGATTCTTCTTCCTGTGTGTGTTCAGGTGGCGGCTCAGCGGCAGAGAGCGCTCGCCATCATGTGTCGTGTATATGTTGGGTCCATCTACTACGAACTGGGAGAGGACACCATCAGGCAGGCCTTTGCCCCCTTCGGACCAATCAAAAGCATCGACATGTCCTGGGACTCTGTGACTATGAAGCACAAGGTCTCTCTCTCGCTCTCTCTCTCACATACACACACACAGACACACACACACACAGGATGGTGAGTCTAATCCTTTGACACGGCTCCTTCAGGGTTTTGCCTTCGTTGAGTATGAGATGCCTGAAGCAGCTCAGCTCGCTCTGGAACAGATGAATTCAGTCGTCCTTGGTGGAAGGAACATCAAGGTGAGTCCAGGCCGATGATGAAGCTCCGCCTCCTCTGATTCCGGGCCTCAGGTGTCTGAGTTTCTCCCTCCCCCCTCCTCATCTTGCAGGTCGGGAGACCCAGCAACATTGGCCAAGCTCAACCGATCATTGACCAGCTGGCAGAGGAAGCTCGCGCCTTCAACAGGATCTACGTGGCGTCGGTGCACCCTGACCTCTCTGATGACGACATCAAGAGCGTGTTCGAGGCCTTTGGGAAGATCAAGTCGTGTATGTTGGCCCGGGAACCGACCACTGGCCGGCACAAAGGCTACGGCTTCATCGGTGAGGAGACGATCAAAATCACGAACACTTTTGCCGTCTGTGATGGTTTGACGGCAGCAGGCGGGTAAAAATTTATCGTTGAGATGAGCAAAAGAGACGTTATAGGACCAGGTTCTGGTGTTTCTTACCCCTAAACTGGATCATTCAGTTCATTATTATTAAAGTGCCATTACCTGGTCAGTAACCCCACCCTGTGGTTCTGATGTTTGGGAAGTAAAAGTGAATCTGTTTCCACGGTAACTCAGCTTCAGTTGAAGGTAGCCGGATTTCTTTAAAGGTCCACGTCTCGTCCAAGAGGCTTCTGCAGTCCTGTCAGCTGACGGAGAGTTCCAGGTATGTTACCTGTAGTGGGGTTGAGCCAAAGTGTGACTCAAAGCAGGGGTCATTAATAGCTAACTGCTAAATACCTGGATCATCTTCATGGAGCTCAAAGAAGTCCAGCTGCCTTCAGTTCAAGTATGTCAGTCTACCGTGACCTGGAAACTGCAGACTTCACCCTGAAAGGTGGCGTTCAGGGCTGAAAGCAGGTCTTGGCTTGATGTAAGGGGGGATGCGCTGATGGTGGTCTGCTGGTTTCGTGTCTGCAGAGTACGACAAGGCTCAGTCCGCTCAGGACGCCGTCGCCTCAATGAATCTGTTTGACCTGGGTGGTCAGTACCTGAGGGTGGGGAAGGCTGTGACTCCGCCCATGCCCCTTCTCACACCAACAACGTCCGGAGGACTTCCCACTGCCGCCGCCATGGCTGCTGCTGTCGCCACCGCAAAGATCACGGCTCAGGTAACCCAGGATGTTCCGCCTCCCAGTCAGAGAGGATAGACAGGAACACGTTGTGAAGAACTGTAATTTAACATGTAATGGTACTGCAGTTCCTCTTCTAATACTACACAGAAGCAGTTTAATGATGTAGTATTTTGTTTAGTACAGGACGTAGTACTGTGTGGATTGTCCAGGGTATTTGTCTTAAATTACAGTACGGTTTTATATGTACTTTCTGCAGTATTGTGTATGATACTGTAGCATCTTACATCCGCACTTGTTCTGCGGTGCATTCAGGAGGCGGTGGGAGCGTCGGTACTTGGAGCTCTGGCCGGACCGGCTCTTCTGTCTCAGCAGCTCGGGGGCCTCCCTCAGGCTGTCATGGCCCACCAGGCTCCAGGTGTCATCACAGGTAGGAATGTCTGCAGCCCCATCCACACACAGATACACACACACACACACACACTCCACCCGCACAATAACAAGGACACCCTGCTGTTTAATCACATTCAGGCTCTCCTCCTGAACGCGTCGCTCCATCTCCTGTGTTTGTTATTGCCCTGTTGTCGTTTTTAAGTGTTTCATAAATAACAATGAATGATATCTCATCTACAGTTTGAGTCAGTCACATCCACCCACGCCTCTCACCTGCAGGCTGTTACCTGGCCTCCGAACTGCACACACACAGGACTCTTTGATTCAACCAGTCATACCTGCGCACTTTGTCTTTCTTTTATTTATTTTAAAGCATTTCATTAAAAGAAAGAAGAGAAGAAGCACTACAGATAACAAGTGTGAATTTATTAACTTGAACAAAGAAGATAAAACATGTCACAAGATGAAAAGTAACAGGCGTCAAAGTTCAGGAAACGAGCCTGCGAGATGGAGACGACGTGCTGGTTTTTACTCTGAGCATGGAGACAAGTTTTTTTAAAAACAGTCTGCGTGGCTGCTGAGCGACTCTGGGACCAACAGGGGGCACCTCACTGAACAGTTTGTCCTCTGTCCTCATGAAGAGATTTTCTCTTGTTGAGCCTCTGTTCCTATTGGCCAGTGAGTCTCGTATCTGGTCACGTTGTATCACATATTCCTGTTAACCTCCTGGTCCCTGAGACAATTCTGCACAGGTTACAGACAGTTGGGTGGGCTTGTTTAGCCGCACTGCAGGCGGGCGGGTAAAAGACAGTTTAAATTCTGCTTGTGTGACTAATGAGATGGGCCAGGTGTGGTTGGTAGAAGAAGGTGGAGGTCAGTCCGGTCCAACAGGACATTTTATTCTGGGCGGCTCTCCAGAGCTGGTCTACCACCACCTGTCTGACCCACATATACTTCCTACTTGCTCTCTGTTTCAGGTGTGACCCCAGTTCGACCCGTTGTGCCTCAGGTGGGCTTGGTGAACCCCGTGCTGGCCACGCCTCCAACACAGACGACTTCTTTTGGTATCGACCTGAAGAAGAAAGAGGAAGAGGAGCATCAGCAGGAAGTGCAGCAGGATGGCGCCATGGAGCCGCTCAGTGAGCAGGAGCACATGAGCATCAGCGGCAGCAGCGCCAGACACATGGTGATGAGGAAGCTGCTGCGCAAGCAGGAGGTACGGTTGCATCCACGAGGAAGATACTAATGGCCCTCTGACTCTGGGACCCGTCCTCCTCCTCTCTGACTCGTGTTGTGTAAATAAAGTTTTACGGTGCAAAAGTGGCGTTTTGGTGCTCACGGTCTTGACGTGTTGAACCGTGACCTGATCTGTCTTGTCTCCTTACAGTCCACAGTCATGGTGCTGAGGAACATGGTCGGCCCCGATGACATCGACGACGACCTGGAGGGCGAGGTCACAGAGGAATGCGGGAAGTTCGGCCAGGTGAAACGAGTCATCATCTATCAGGAGCGTCAGGGTGAGGAGGACGACGCAGAAGTCATTGTTAAGATCTTTGTGGAGTTTACGGAAGCCGCCGAGATGAACCGTGCCATCCAGGCCCTCAACCACCGCTGGTTTGGCGGCAGGAAGGTGGCTGCAGAGGTTTACGATCAGGAACGCTTCGACAACAGCGACCTGTCAGCGTAGAGAACGTTCAGACTCGTGCGTAGTGTAGCGGGCTCTTTCTAACCTGTCTGTTTTTTATCGGTGTTTGTCTCCAGGGAAACGTCTCCTCTTTCTCCTCCTCCTCCTCCTCTTCATCAGTGTGTTTCTGTGCAGGGTCAAAGGACGAATCAGCTGCTTCTCATGTTTCAGCTGCTCACAGCCTCCCATTTCATAGAGCAACTACTTTCCTCAAACAGCGGCCTCCTTTCGTGAACATTTGAGTTTTGTTGAGGTCATTTGTTATCATGGTAACAGAAACAGGAAGTGAACAGCAGTGTCTGTTAAAGTCCTGTCACCTGACTTCCTGTTTTGCTGGTTATTGGTACTGTGACCACCAGTGGGCATTAATTAAAATGTAACCACGACCTGTATGAATCCTGCTGGGTACCCGGAGACCAGTCAGGTGACGAGCTTCATGCTAACGTTTAGAGCTCGACTGATTTCCATTTCCATCAGTTTCTGTACAGATTTCATTTAAATAAAGTGATGTCATGGCTTGAGTCCACCCACCACCCATGGTGCTGATTGAGCCACTCTGATGGACAAATTGTGCAATGATGAGTTTTATTAAATAAAAATTAAAACATCCTGATTTAGGCAACGACATGAGTAGAAACAATTCAGTCAGGTTCTACTGCCCTACTGATTTGCGCAAAAACACTCAGTTGGATGTTGGTGTCGACGCCCTGAGAGTGAGACGGTTAATTGTCAGTCTGACAGGTATTGATCGGGTCTTTGATACAGAAGAACAGAGTGATGTGTTGTTAATCACCTTAGTGATCTTGTATAGAGGAGGAAGTGACACTGAACAGTGGCGGTAACAGAGAGGCTGGTCACCTGAAGGTTTATTTTTTAAAAAGTCACCAGCAGAGAGTTAAAAAACTCCACCTGAGATCCAGAAACCAGGACTCCATCCCAGAGATCAATAAATCTATCAGTAACTTTTTGTCTGAATATTGACTCAGTTTGATGGCTGCACAGGTCCTTGTGCCTGTGCGGTGCGTTCAGGGACCCTCTGTAAAATGGTGAGCAGGCTGGAGCTGAAACATGAAGCGGCTGTGGTCCAGATGTGGCGTCACCTGTGTTCTTCCAGATGTTCAGGTTTTTGTTTGCAGCCTCACAGCAGAAACACTTGGATGCTAATGAACTGACTGTACCTGAGCACACCACAGCATCGTCCAGTCCTGGGTCTTCTGTCTGTCCCCGAGGAGTCGCGTGCTGCCACAGAGGAACCGCGTGATCCCGTTCTCTGAACGAGTTTGAGCCGCTTGGCGCCTCAGAGGTGGTGCTGCGTTCAGGTGCTCTTCGGGGTTTGAAGGTCAAACACTGAAACGTGAATAAAACTTTTCTCTTTTTTTTTTTTCTGCTGTTATGTTTGTGTGAAGCTGCTCTCTGATTGGCCAGCAGTTTGAGTACAAAAATCTGTTTCATAATAAAAGAAAATAGAAACCAGATGAGGTGTTTGAGTGCAGGAAAATCCAGCTTTTTTACTGAATGTTTCAGAAACCTCTGAGCACGCAGAAACTCGCACACCTTCGTCCATGGGAACGTAGTTTTGTTACTGACCCCTCAGGGCACTCTGGTGGCTGAACCACAGACAGGGTGAAACATGGATGCAGCCATTGGGGAAGTGCCTGTGCATTCTATCTGAAGGCCACCAGATGGTGACAGCTATGGTTTTGTTCTCTGGTCTATAGGCTCTCTGACCTTTGCCCTCTGACGTCATGGGCTCGGTCGTTTAGGTCATACTGTGTTTCAAACGGGAGGATTATCTGTGGTCTGAAATTGCATGCTCATTGGCTAATGTGACATCAACAGGAAGCACACCTGCAGGCCTTTCAGAGTGATCTGCAGGGGGAACTCTCGCTAACACACCAAACAGGTGATAGGTGGCATTAGCCTCTGAGTGTGTGGGTTTGCAGTCAGGCCCGCCCCACCCCACCACAGCAGAAATGGTCGTAGCAGGTCATCATGGTGCCTCTGCCCCTCTTTCTGCTGTCTACGAGCTGAGTCTGTTATCCAGTCAGATCAAATGAGTCATCACTTCCAATCCACAGGTCATCCAGGTATGATATTTACAGGATCAGGTGAGATGGAGGTGTCTCCTGCTCACACACACAGATACCTGCTGATCAGTAACATCCAATCAAAATCTTCGAATCTCACTCAGCACAACTGGAGCAATGAACGGCACAGCAGCCATGTGATTGGTCAGATAATTGCATTAAAAATGTTTCAACAGCACAAACACGAATTCAGGATGAAGGAGCAGACTGCAAGCAGCTACATCCACCTGTCAGTGAGACCACGCTCCTAATGATGAAAACAGATGAGTTATAGAAATATCGTGCTGGAGCCTATCCCAGCTGACATGGGGCGAGAGGCAGAGCACACCCTGTAGGTCGCCACCCTGTCACAGGGCCAGCACAGAGAGACAGACAACCATCCACACCCACATTCATGCTCTCATTTACGCCTATGGGCAATTTAGAGTAGCCAGTTAACCTAACCCCAGTTAGCGCATGTCTTTGCTTCATAAATTCATTAGTCATGACATCATCACTGACGTCACTGCTGCTGGCTGGCTGACGCTGACAGACCTCATGATCTTAACATAAGGAGAATTTTATTAAAGGCTGAAAGAGCACACAAACACGTTATTCAAACATAATCCATCCATCCACTCTCTTCCGCTTATCCTGTTCAGTGTCGCCCGTCAATAATCACAAATGAAATGATTCAGAAGCTTTTATTTTAAAGACGGAAAATTTGAGCGGAAGCGTCGCCTCTTATTGTGAAAGCAAGCCTTGACGCTGCATACGGCGGCCCGCAGGGTCCACTCCGTGCGCTCCCGCTGACGATGGGCGACGTCCTGTGCGAAGAGCTCGAGGATTTGGTCCACTTCTCAGTGCACGACCTACCGGCACGGGGCTATGTCGTCATGGAGGAGATTCGACGTCAGGGGAAACTCTGTGATGTTACGCTGAAGGTAAGAGAGGCGCCGCATGAGGCAGGCTTTAGTCTCCTAGCCACCACTGTGAGCTAACGACGTGCTAACAAGCTAGCTCGGATTATCGGGTTAGTGACGTCACGAGCTGACCTCTGACCTGCCGGGGAGCCGAACAGCAAAGCAACAAGCCGGCTTCCGGCAGGACCTGTTAACTGTTGCCCACCGGGCCCGAGGCCAGGTGTCTGTTCCACCTGGAGGAAGTTAGAGGTTGCGTGATGTGCGCAGGTAAGCTTAGAGGAGGCGGAGTTAGTCTGTCCTATTTACTAAAGACTGTCACTTGTCCAGGTGATTGCAGGTATACAGGAAGTAGAGAACCCTAGAACTGATCAGCCTCATTGGTACACGATTGATTCTGCACTTTGTTCCTAATATGTCAGCCAGGTGAGGGAGGGGCGGGACCTTAATCCTAATCCCACCCATTACAGAGCGAGGACGCTCTCAGCCAGGTGGCTCTGTCCCTTGCCATCAGCTTTGGTTCCCAGGGCAGTTTGGCTGCCAGGTTGTCATTGTGACGCTCACTGCCTGGGCTCTATAGCAGCAGGTAACGCAGAGTGGCCTCCATCTCGCTGCTGCTGCACTCACTGCTGCCGCACTTGCCATCAGCATCACTGTGATCCAGGTGTGTTTTTGGGTGTATTAAGAGGGGTTCAGATGTACCTGGAGCTCACCTGTGGAGCATCCTGTGGTGTCCCTGCAGCTGAGCTTTAATCCTCTTAACGTCTCAGGAAGCTGCTGAGTCTGCAGCTCAGGTTAGGGCTGTGAGGTGCTGAGTGGACACGAAGGCAGCATTTTCTAGGACGAATGGGGGGAAAAAAGCAGGTGCACCTGTATGTCACCTGTCATCTTCTTGTGGATTCTGCAGGTAATGCTGAGGCAGAGCAATGCAGAAAGCCAGAGGGCCTTGATGATGTAGGCCATCACTGTGAACGGCTGTGAAGGACTCTGATTGGCTTGGATTGAAAGTGTGATTTCAGCAGAATCAGAGACTGAATCCTTGCATCTCCTCAGCACACTCAGTCACTTTTGTTTGTTGTCACTTTGACCTTTGGGAAAAGTGTTTAATGGAGGCAAATCTGATACTTCCTATGAGATATCCATCATGTCATCATGTCTCACGTTCGTCACAGTGACAGAAATGCGAGCTGCTGACACAGGTGAGTCTATTAATGAGTCTGTCTGCCCGCAGATCGGGGATCACAAGTTCAGTGCTCACCGGATCGTCCTGGCGGCCTCCATCCCGTACTTCCACGCCATGTTCACCAACGACATGGTGGAGTGTAAGCAGGATGAGATCCTGATGCAGGGCATGGACCCCAGGTAAGCTCACCACCTGTACAGGTGCCCAACCCAGTTTAAGACCAGTGCAAATACATCGGTGAGAGGTGCAGCTTTGTAATCAGTATGCAGGTGTCTAGCCAGTTAGACCAGTGTAACCATTGTGAAGGTGTTTTGCCAGTGTAACCAGTTTAACCAGTGTACCAGTGTGTAACCAGTGTAACCAATGTGCAAGTGTGTTGCCAGTGTAACCAGTGTATGAGTGTGTAACCAGCGTGCGGCTGTGTTGCAGTGCTCTGGAGGCTCTGATAAACTTTGCGTACAGCGGTCACGTTGCCATCGACCAGCAGAACGTGCAGTCTCTCCTGATCGGCTCGAGTTTCCTGCAGCTGCAGAACGTTAAAGACGCCTGTTGTTCCTTCCTGCAGGAGAGGTCAGTCCCACGCCACTGCACACGCTCAGTACGCAGAAAGCTGCAGAAACAACTGAGCAGGTGTTTCTGCAGCTTTCTGATGCATCACATGCTCTTCTGTCACCTGGAGCTCGCATACTGGTGAGCTAATGACACAGCTGTGTGCAGGTTACACCCGAAGAACTGCCTTGGTGTGCGTCAGTTCGCTGAGACAATGATGTGCACAACGCTGTACGACTCGGCCAACAGCTTCTTGCATCAGCACTTTGTGGAGGTCTCGCTGTCAGAGGAATTCCTGGGCCTGAGGACGGAGGAGGTGCTGGAGCTCGTTGGCTGCGACGAACTCAACGTGAAGGCTGAGGAACAGGTAAGAAGTCACACCTGAGACTTGGCCGATGGTGGCAGAATGAAGCGGTAACTCTGAGGTAGAATCAAAAGTTAAAAATCTAAATATAATGTGGAAAAGTGCTTTATTGAAATCAAGAGGGCACCAAACATACAAACAAAAAAATCTCAGCCCAGTTTCTCAAATGGTGTTTGAGTTATCGCATCTCAAAGTAAGCCTCTGCCTGCACCTTGGTAAAACTGCTGGAAAAGTGGATTTCAGGCCCCATGCACAAAAAAGTAAACAAGGTAGCCATGGTTTTTGTCTGTATCCCAGTCAGTCATACCCTCTAGTGTATATAAATCAAATATTTAATGAAAAGGAATATTTATAAAGTTATGGCCTTGGAAAAATGCCTTCCTCGCCAATTGTCCCTGCGATGCTTTGGACAAAATGGCGTTTTTGGACAAAATGTTTGCACAGCTGAAGCTGGAAACCACCTTTTACTCAATTAAACATGTAAGGAGAGTTAGCCTATTTTTTTAAGCTGTTAGAAAACCAAAACTTTAAGATATTAACATCAAAATGTTATTTCGGGGCATTTTTCTGCAAAGAAGACATTTTCTGGGAAGAAGCCTATAAAAATTGGCCTGTAAGGGTATTTTCCCATTATTGTTATTACCATCTTCATCACTCAGGCTTAATTTATGCTTGAGCGGAAACCTACGCCATAACTACGTCATAACCAGAAACCTTCCTGCATCCTATACCGTAACATCACATAAACACCTCCTGAGAAATGTAACTACAGGTGGGGTTGATTGTGGCGTTCTCAGCACCCGTCGCTTCCACCCGTGGGTTTTGGATTTATTGGTGCGAGAAAAACAATCATAGAATCTAAACATGTCAGGAAAATCCCCAAATTTCATTTGCTTCTATCGGCTCGCACCGCCTGTGACACAGCGGGACGTGACCACGCGTAATGTAGGTTACGGCTCCCGCTGAAGCATACATTTAAGGAGGGACTCATGTTTTAAAAACGATGTCTCTCTGTCGCCGCTGATATGATGTTATTGATACGAAACCTTTTAAAAAGCCTGTTTTTTGTGTTTGCGTTTGGTACCAGATTTATATGTTTTGTTTTTTTTATCGTTCATACCGTATTTTGACATTAAAAGTTTGAAATTTGTGACTTCTTCCTAAAATTTTATCCTATGTAAAGTAGGTTTGTCTCGAGAGCTGGGGCTCTGGGGACGAATATGAAATGTGTCCTCTGGCGCGGTGCAATCAGGAGGAAGTGAGTGAACGTCTTTATTTGAGAATCAAAGGATGCACCAACTCGCATGATTTTATACAATTGAAAGGAGAATTAAACACTCTTCATTCATTAAAAAAAAATTTATTTATGGGGCCGCGATTTTTTATGTTGACGCTACTTGAAGCTTCACCCACTCATTGTTTTCCAGCAGCAATAACCTGGACTTGCTGGTATCTAGTAGAATTGTTCTTTATCTGAGCCACTCTGCCGCCCTTTTATGCAAACGGGTGTATTTCAGGTGCGTTTGGATAGAGCAACAGTGGGAGAGACCGTGGGCTCGAACCCGAGCCGCTGACGTAGCTCTAAGGTGCGTTGTCAACGCTCATGCCGTGCGCTAATCTTTCAGTTTTTAACCCACGTCTGGGTGACAAGCTGTTCCAAAAACCTGAGACTGGATTTCAGGTTTTCATGAGCTCTCGGCCATAATCGTCAAAATGGAAACTAATTTGAAACAGGTGTGGAATGTATGAAGTCCCACTTTTTTAATCAGGTTATGAGAAAACAAACTTTTTAGTAAAAGCATGATCACGTCACTCAGGGACGGGGAATATTTATGAGGTCAGCGCTCACTCCCAGGTTTCACCTGTGCAGGTGTTTGAGGCGGTGCTCGCCTGGGTCCATCATGACCAGGACCGGCGGGAGACATTGCTGCCGGAGCTGCTGTCAAAGGTCCGACTTCCTCTGTGTCGACCTGAGTTCCTGTCAGACCGCGTCCAGCAGGACGATCTCATACGCTGCTGCCACAAGTGCAGGTGAGACACAATGGCTGTAGCTCAGGAGGTCGAGCAGGTCACCCACTGATCGGAAGGTCGGTGGTTCGATTCCTGGCTACTCCAGGCTGCATGCCAATGTACCCTTGGGCAAGATGCTTAACCCCAAGTTGCTCTCCGACACAAGCGTTGGAGTATGAATGTGTGTGAATGTTAGCTAATTAAAGCACTTAGCTTAGTTACACATGCTTGTGTGAATGGGGTAAATGCAAATGTGCTGTATAAGCGCTTTGAGTGAGCTAGTTCTATAAGAACTTTCAGCTTTCAAGTCCTACCTGTGCAGTTGTTATATAGGTGGGTTTAAAGTTCAGGTTTGTTTCCTTCCAGAGATTTGGTGGATGAAGCCAAAGATTTCCACCTAATGCCAGAGCGCCGCCCTCACCTGCCCACCTTTAAAACCAGACAGAGGTGCTGCACATCCATAACGGGGCTCATCTATGCAGTGGGAGGCCTCAACAGCTCAGGTATGCCGCTCACCAGTTACCCGAGGCAGTGCATCTGCACACACAGTGGCGCTGATGGAGTCTTCTTCTCCTGCAGGTGACTCCTTAAACGTCGTTGAGGTGTTTGATCCAATCGGGAACTTCTGGGAGCGCTGCCAGCCAATGAGGACAGCTCGCAGCAGGGTGGGCGTGGCTGTCGTGAATGGGCTGCTTTACGCCATTGGTGGATATGATGGCCAGTCACGGCTCAGCACGGTGGAGGTTTACAACCCAGAGACAGACAACTGGACACGGGTTTCGAGCATGAACAGCCAGCGCAGGTCAGTACACTGATCCACACACCGGTCTATACACGCATGGACACAAATCGTTTTTGGTATAAGTGTGTTGTCATCCTCAGTGCCATGGGAACGGTTGTGATTGACGGACGCATCTTTGTGTGTGGCGGCTATGATGGAAAGTCATCTCTGAACTCGGTGGAGTGCTACTCTCCAGAAGCAGACAGGTGAGGAAATCACTCACACCCACAGCTGTGAAATTAATTGAATTTTGATTTCAGTTTCGAGTTTGGCTCAAAACGATCACGAAACAGTGTAATGATTTTGAGTCTTTGTGCGGCCAACAACGTAACCTACGTTAGTGACCAGCGATCAGCACTCATGGTTGTGCAGCTGCGTTATGTAGGGACGGCAGGGAGATGTCTTTACCAATATTTGCTTCACGAGTGTAATTAGCACTACACTGGAGCACGATTCGTCCCAATGTTGATCCCAAACCTTTGGAATGCATGTACAGGATCTGTCAGCATGTTGTGGCACTAAAATGTGAGAATTTATTTGGTCTAAATAACTTGGTCCTATTTCTTCCTAGTGTTAGTCGTGATAACTGGCGTTACCTTTCTCCTTTTCTGTTTATTTATAGTTTTTAATTTATAGTGGATATATTTATATTGCAATTTATTTATATTTTTTTTAGATTGTATTTATTTTTTTATGTATATATTCTGTGTTTTATTTTCAATTTAGTATTCATTTTACACAGATTGTAGTAATGCACTAGATTTCAAGGGATTCATTGTTCTTTAGGTGCAATAAATACAGTGTTTACAAAGTCAGTGAGTAATCATGATTTCAATACTGACCAAAATAATCGTGATTTTTTTTTTATTTATTACCGAGCAGCCCTAATGTCACCTTGGAAACCGTGTTTACCCATTTTAGTTCACATGTGTGGACGTTTTTTGGTTTGAGCACGTTCTCTTACATGCGAAAAGATCGAAGCCCACGTGTATGTGAAGGTGGTAAACCCTTTTTGAATGATTCGTAGGTCATTGTTAAGTGGCTTAACAAACATACAGAAAAAACTTCCTCTTCGAGTAGGAGAACTGAAAATTATAAAGAAAAGGTCCAACGAAGAACTATGAATGACCTTCATAGAGCATGGAGGGCACTGGTGAAAGTCTGGCTTCTCTTATGCAAAATATAAAGACGTGATGGTGGTTCAAGACTTTTGCACAATGTGATTTCTTCTAAATCAAATATCAGTCTGAACAAGGAACAACCAGGAAAACAGTGCATGAAACATGAAGTTCTGCTGTGGATCCGTGAGGACGTTTGTGTGCAAAAATAGATTTTCTTTATTTCATTTCCTTTAAAGTTGTATCTATTTATTAGATTAAAATTTTGTGAATGCAGTAACTCGAGAACATTGTGAGAGAGGATGTTTAAATTCACACCATAGATGCATCTATTAAAAACCTCAGACTGAGTTCTGATCGTAATGTTGCAGATCACAGACAGTCTGAGTGTCTCAGTGGTTCATATTTATTATCATTTCAGCATTTCTGACTCCTGGTTCTCACTCAGCTGTTTGCTTTGAATTGACGTGGTGAATAAAGTCACTGAGACTCAGATGCACCCATTAACATCCACTGAGACCTGTAATCATGTATTATAGAGCATGTGCTTCAGGGGATTCACCCCCCCCCCCACAGACTGCTGCAGGAGGCTGTGGGGAGTGAAGATAGGGTGAAGAAATTTAAGCATGAAAGCTCTCAAAACATTTTCAAACTATAAGTCCAAGTTTGTGTGAAGTGCCGTCTCTTGGTGACGCTGTGCACTAGAGTTAAAGAGGCATGTTTATAATGGAAAGTTATGATGCTCCGGGGGAAGGAAGTGGGAGCGGCTGTACCTGTACGTTAATGACTTCCCCGCTCTGCAGGTGGACCGTGGTGACGGAGATGAGTGCGAGCCGCAGCGCTGCGGGCGTGACGGTGTTTGATGGCCGGATCTTTGTCTCAGGTGGCCATGACGGTCTGCAGATCTTCAACACGGTGAGTTTGAGGTTGAAACTTAAAAGCAAGGGTGGGAAGATTACCTGCAATATTAAATTTTCATAATTTTACACAAAGACTTGGCAACATCTGTTTATCTGTTATCTTGTTCCTCTGCCCCCTGCAGGTGGAGTACTACAACCACCACACTAACCGCTGGCACCCAGCAGCACCAATGCTGAACAAGCGGTGCCGTCACGGAGCTGCGGCTCTTGGCAGCCACATGTACGTGGCGGGGGGGTATGACGGCTCGGGCTTCCTGAGTGGTGCCGAGGTTTTCAGCTCGGCCTCGGGACAGTGGAGCCTCCTGGTGCCCATGAACACGCGGCGCAGCCGTGTGTCTTTGGTATCCACGTCAGGGCGTCTGTACGCAGTGGGAGGGTACGACGGGCAGTCCAACCTCAGCTCTGTGGAGATGTACAACCCTGACACCAACCGCTGGACCTTCATGGCGCCCATGGTGTGTCATGAGGGAGGGGTGGGTGTGGGCTGCATCCCCCTGCAGCCCACCTAATCCCATCAATCACAGGCCGAGGACTCATGCTTACTGAGGGCGGCGGGTGGGGGGCGGCGCCCTGCGGCAGCGTCCCCAGAGCTCTTTCGGTACGATGGCCGTGCTCAGACCTGCACGCTGATGCCGCACCTGCGGGATCATGGGAAAAACTGTAGCGCTAGCAGCAGAGGCTAGCTGCTAACATTCTTCTGTTAGCGCGAGTGGACCTATTGATTATTGATTAGTGATTTCCTACTTGATGGACATAACCAACAGGAAGTGACTTCCTCCCAAACAAACCAAGCTGCTGACTCAGACAGGATGTCTACTCTGATCGGTTTCTGGGACTGTTTGTTGATTTGCTGTGATCAATGAGAGCGATTAACAGGAACCTCCAACATGTCTGAAAAGTGTAAACCCCGCCCCCTGCAGTCTGCACAGGAAGCTCGTCTGAGGAGTGTGTGGTGCCCCCTGATAATGAGGTCATCAAACCATGTTGTCCTGCAGGAGCCACCTCTTCACAAGAAGCGATGACAACGATCAGAGCTTAAATAAAGCGTCGTGTTTAGCGTTTGTTGTCAAATGTTTTGCTTGCTGCCATCCACAGGCGTGCTGCAGATACCTGCTCAGCTGGTGGATCAGCAGCGACCGAAACGCTCCTCAGAGTGTCACCTGGTACAGCAGGAACCAATGATGGTTGGCCTGTGTGGTGCTTGTCCTGCGTGCTCTGGGGAGGTGCCACACACTGCAAGGCGAATCAGAGCAAGCTTCCATCATCTGACCAGTTAGGATAAATTGGCTGATCAGCTGCAGCCTGGAGGGAGCTTATTGATCAGCTGATACAAACTGATCAGGTTAGTTGATCGTGTCATTGATTACCATATTTAGACTCCATCAGTCACTGTTTACTTCCTGCTGATCTCTGATTGGACGCTTCATGTTTCGGCGTGTCAGAGTTCGATCAAATATTTGATCGGTTTTCAGTCTCATCAGTGGTCTGTTTTTATTTGTGTTGATTAATTTATGATTTGTTTTTGTTGTGGATCAATAAAGAGAAAAATTTTGGTAAATAAAGTTTATATCCGTCTCATCTTTAATTTTTACTGAGATGTTATTTTGGACGAATAAACAGTATTGATTATGATCCTGTTAGATCGACTGAGTGTAAGGTTTTATCAGAGCGGTGGACCTGAACTTGGGGCCTGCCTTGTAACCTGCTCACCTGTTCAGTGAGCTGCACCGGTGCCCTCATCAGAGCTTTTTTTAAACTTTTAGAAGCATAAATGGAGCTTTAAACAGGGCCATTCATATGACTTTGCTATCTGTGTCTACTCTTCCTTTTTAATCACGGGGAGGGGAGGGGGGGCAAGTGTAGTGTCTGAACGTCAAACTGCTATGTTAAACTCCTAGGTCCGAATTGACATCAGCAAAAAGGAAATCACGAAGGGCCGCATTTCTATGATCATGTGAAGCTGTTCTCCACACCTATATATGGTAGAAGTTACTAATGTGGGTGGTGACTAGAAGGGAAACAGTATATAATCTTTGTAGACCCTCTTCTAAGCGAGTTAGGGCAATTAGAGGTACCCTCTCCCGGGTGACTTTTGTAAAAGTATCTGTTTGATACTGTGTGTTTTGTAATAAAATATTTGTTGCACAAGACGTGTCAGCGAGGATCTTTTCTCCAGGAAACACACCAAAGAAGATACGGCACAAGGCACGTTACTCAGATTGATGGGGGGGGTCTGCTGAGGTGAAACCACTCATCCCATCACTACTGTATGCCAGTGATGTGCGGTGAGGTTTGTGACGAGTGAGGCACTGACTCGTCACGAGTTGGATGTTCACATGTATGAACCCAAAATAGAAGCTTACAGTATATTTCAATTTTAATTATACTAATGATTAATTATGCTTTAATCAACTCCATACTGTTCAACAATGACGGCAAGAAAAACAAAATATTTGGTGTAAGGTCAAACTATTTTTTTTAATAAAAATAAAAAAACAAAATGCATTCTCTTACCTTTATTTTAAGATAAAATCCGTGCGCCTACCCTTCTCACTATGGGGCAGCACTGCCCCCTATAGGTGCAGCACGGTACTTTC